>KK119103.1:56320-80719 GCA_000611955.2 Stegodyphus mimosarum
TAATTATTATGTTATTATACTATAATATAATATCATAAAAGTGAAATGGATCAACAAAAGAAATTGTAAATTTTTATTCCCTGCATGAAAATTTAACTTTAATTTTAGTAGAAGAAAGAATTTAATCCTTCTACCTTTCGTTGTCAACGGAAACAAAAATTTTTAGCCTGGCGTTATACACTCAGAAGAATGAACTGGATAAGGAATTAACCAACAAATTTTATTGCTCCTTAATCTCAAAAGTTAATTAAACTTTAATTAATTAGTTTAGAAACGTCGAAACCAACAAGCGTTGCCTCCTCTGTTATCGGGAAACATGTGCATTATTCGAAAGAAACGTTAAAGATATCAAGACCTGTTCTTTCCAAGGTTTAAGAACATTAATTAATTGTTCATTTATTAGTTTTAAGGAAATAGTTCTAATTTAAGAAAACTTTTAGTTCTGTAGGATAGCAACAGAGAAAGGATGTTACCTTTCAAACCTGTATGTGCTTTAGACAAGATGAAAATTAAATAATTCCATTTCAGAATTCTAATTAAAATTTACTACAATCATTTTTAAAATCCATAAATTTATTATAAGAAGATTTTTTTTGTGAAAATTTGACATAATTTTCTTCTTGCTTGAAGAACGTATGCGGTAAAACAACAAAAAAGTAAAATAATATAATCGAAGCTAAAACGTACTAAAATGAAGAAATAAATCCAGAATGAATATGGAATTAATAATGATGAATATAAAACAAGTGATAATGAATATTAAGCGATGAAACAATTGAAAGGCTTGAAGCAAGAAGAGCCCAGCTTCATATTTTTAAATTTTCGAAAAATTAAAGAAACACATTTCAAAAATAATTCTATGAGAAAGAGATACTACCAATTTTGATGGTGAAATTGAGGCTATAGTTATTGCTCTGAATCAATTAAGCGCTCGGAAGAGTAATTTCCCTTGGGCTGTTATTTTATCGGATTGCAAAGCCGCTTTGAAGACTATCTCCAACAAAAACTGTTGCACTTGCAAACGAATTTACGAATGTAGGAAGATTCTAAACACTTCGGCTGACTCAATTGTCTTGCAGTGGATTCCTGCTCATTTTGCCATCGAGGGAAATGAAAGAGCTGATTTCCTGGTAAAGAAAAGAACGACTATTCTACAAAACACTAATAACGTATGACTTTTAAGTCTGCAAAGCACCTAATTAAATTAGAATTTAAAAGGGACGTTTTCCACTTACCAATATAATGAAGCTAAAGGAAAGGCTTGGGAGTGTCTCATTAGTTCAAAGCCAGTTCTTTCAGATTTTCCTCGTCCTGTAGCCGTGGATGTAGCCGTGGTGTTATTTCGCCTTTTGAGTGTGCACGATTGTCTGAATGCCCATCCTTTTAAAATTCGACTCAAGGACTCTTCAGTCTGTACTCTTTGTAACTTTGGACAGTCCATGGATAAGGAGCATACTCATGAATGCACTGTACTATTATCTTTTAATTCTATTGTTCCTAAGTATTCGGAAGCAAGATCAAGACTAATGGATTAGTGGCCAAATGCCTGGCATTTGTATAAATAAATATTTTTTTTCTGGAAACGTGTTGTACAGTTAAGCGTTATGTTGACCAACAGCCAGTTCGTGTATTCACAGAAAAGCATAGTCAGGATGAAATAACAGGAATCTTCAGATTTAAGCACTTGTTCCTTAGTAAGTTATACACGTCAGAAGTCTCTTTTGCCATAACATTTATGTAAATGTATAAGAAAAAATGGCAAATGAATCTCATCAAATCAAACTGTTATAAATTACGTAAGAAAAAAAGAGCAGTAGGCGATAATTTAAAAAAAATGCAGCTGCATTTTGAGAATTAGAGGATGCTTATTTAAGTATGATTTGGGAGTAAAAATATATATTATCTTAAACTCTTTGATAAATTTTGATACCAATTATATGTTGGTTTTAACAAATATATGCATTCCTCTGTTTGGAATCCATTAAAACTTCCAATTGATGAATATTTCTTTTCTAGAAAATTAAATTTATTCATGTAAAGTTACTTGGAACTGAAAAATTTATTAAAAACTGAAAGACAAATAAATTTGACTTCTAGTTTCAGGCAACTATAAAACTGAGAATTCATATTACAAGGTGAGATTTGAAACATGCCTATAAGGTTCATCACATCGTATGATGACTGTCTTATAGTTAGTGGAAGTGAAAAACTGCTATTAGAAAATTCAGCCTTCAAACTGAACACTATCAATCAGATGCATATTATTGATTCAAACTTTTCACTCTTTCAAACTTTTGCACAATCATTACCCATGTTATTGCCACAATCAGTTCTACATGTCCTTCCAGCATGTTTCTTTTTTGGATGTTATCCTATTGAAGGCAGTCGTTTACTTAACTTTCTCCATCATCAATGACAACAATGCTGCATTAAAATCATCCTTTGTATTTTCCTGGATTAAGGATCAATTAGAATTGCTCAAGCTCCAAATGTCACTTGTTGCTGCATATTTAGTATTGTCTTGGCCAATGATATAAACTCGAACATGGGGCTCTTATACGAAATAGAAAAAGGCCTGATGTAGACACTACATGACTTTTTTGTACGGCGTATTAAATTAAACACATTTTTTGCTGCACTTTATTTAAATGTATTTCTTCGAATTATTCTAACTTTATTAACCAGTCCCTCAAAAGTAGATTGAAAATAACGTCAAAAATTGCAAATGTGGAAATTAAATATCCCGGGAAAGTTTTCTTGCACGGGAGTCAAACTTCTTATAATTTTATTTCTTCATGACCAGTATAAAGACCGCATTAAAAGTTAAATTTCGTTATTTGCAGAAAATGAATTTAAAAAAAATTTCATATTGCCAAAACATGAATATTTTCGTCATTTGACACACTTTTGTAATGCGAAATATCTGGCAACGATTGAGAAAATAAAGATCGGGTAACTTTTAAGCTGACTAAGAGGGTGGGTATACATATATCTTAATATATATAGATAATTGGAAGTATGTGATTACTTGAGTATGTGTAGAGATTCATATGTTGGTTCTACCGATTGCAATAGAAATAGGAGGTGCACAACTAGATGTCATAGTAGTTTCATATACAAAATTTCAAAGTACTACACTTAAATGCGAGATACATACACACGTACTCACGACGTCATGAAATCATCCCTTTTAAATGAATTTTACAATGCATTTTGGAGGAAAAAATCATCCTTTATTCTATCCGTACGTACAGACATCAAGCAAAAAAAATTGTCTAAATGGATTCGCCAAAGGTCAAAATGGATTCGGTAAAGGTCAAAAGGGATATTTCCTTTGAAATATGATACCGAAATACAGGGTGTTTATAAAGTCCCGGACCCATTTTGATTTTTAATAACTCATAAAATAATGAAGACATAAACAAACTTATGGCATTTATTGATGGAATAACTTATATATTTTCCTTTGAAGGTTTGAATATCTTTACTTTTGTAAATATCGTCTGCGCGTGTGGTTAATTTCCCATAATTTCATTTTCCAGTCTAAATATCTGTACTTTTCTAAATACGCTTATTAATTGCATTTTTCTGCATATGGGGATCTGAAAACCCCCATGAATACCGTGAGGCACAAAGGGATTCCCCAAAGGTTAATGTGTGGTGTGGACTAATGCACGACCGAGTCATTGGGTCTTAATTTTTACAGAAAAGACGGTCTTATTAGTCGTATACTTAGACATGTTGGAAAACTTTGTATTTTCACAACTAGAAGAGCTTCAGCCACATGTCCTTTTGCAACAAAATGGTACACCTCATTGGGGTACCATCGTTCGTAGTTCTTTGAATGACCATTTTACAGGAAGATGGATTGGGCGAGGAAGTCCAATTCCTTGGCCATCCAAATCACCTGATATAACGACGCTGGACTTTTTTCTTTGAGGATTTGTAAAGCACAACGTTTACAGGAGGAAAATGTCAAACATTGATGACCTAAAAGCCAGAATTACAACCGCAATAGCCTCTGTGGATGCCGACATGCTTGCCGGTACCTGGCGTGAAATTGAATATCGACTTGATATTCTCCGTGCGACGAAGGGGGCACACGTGGAAGTTCATTAACAACGGTCATGAAACCTTTTGAGTCTATCTAACTATTTATGTTGTTAATTTAAATCTATCTTTATTATTTTATGAGTTATTAAACATCAAAATGAGTCCGGGACTTTATAAACACTCTGTATTTTCGAGATTACAATACTTCCTTTATTTCTCACAAGTAAGCAAAAAGAAGTTTCAAGTTCAATACACCTTTTTTTTTTCGGGAAGGGCGTGCATAGTACCACTGCATTTTCTTTAAACACATAGCCATATTTCTGACTCAATTCTGAAGCCACAAAATCATTTCTAAATTGGAGCATAATATTAAGCTTTCAAACTGCATAAAAGTGAACGTAGTGTTAGAGACTAAGGTTTGAAAGTAAGGGATCTGTGTTCCTTCACAAAAATAAATTAAAAAGCTTAAGCTTACTTGTATCAGAAGTGGTTTGTGACAAAACTCTCGTTCCTTCGCTCTCTCCGGCTGAAGTGGAAGAAGTGACCCAAAATTCATATCTCTTCGATCTCTCCAAGCGCAGTGCTTCATAGTAACGTTGAGAAGGAGACAATGTGTGTTTCTTTGTAACCTAAGATGTGAGATGTAACCTAATATTAGGGGATACCTCAAACAGGAATGGGCTATAATATAATTATGTCCATGAATATTATTTTTAGATTGGGACACATTTATAATAATAGTAGGTAAAGAAAATTATTCTCACCTGCCTATTGTTCTGTGTAGTTCTTTGGTACAAAGTGTATTGTTGCAAAATTCCATTTGGTTGGGTTGGAGGTTGCCAGCTTAAAAGAATGGCATCAGACAACATTGGTAAAGCCTTAATGTCGGAAGGAGGGCTAGGAACTGGCGATAAAATAAAAACAAATTCCGAGAATTAAAAATACGTATAAAAAGCCTAGATTAGGTTTTATATAATAGAATTAAATCTCATATAATAGTTTGGTTTTACTCTTAAATCGAATGATCAGCATTTAAGTAATGTATTCAAATTTGGTATTTGCGAAACATAGATTTTTACAGAACACACTTAAAAACTTATTAAAGTGAGATTAAATACTAAGTTCGAAATTTTTAAGGACTTAGTATATAGAACTGAAATATTTTAGAAGTATAGGTTATTAAAAAATTTTGACTTTTCGTATATGAGAGTTTAGGATTTCCAATAAAGTAGTACATATTAGATTGGAAACCGACCTTCTGACAGGAGAACCTGAATCAAAGGAAATCACGGTATAGGTTTTTATTTTCTACTGCCTATTTTCAACACGCTTAAACAGAAGCTCTGAACCATCTTTTTAAAGTTAATAACTTAATGAACTACAATTGATCTAAATATGGCCAAGGAAGAATTAATTATTTCGAGAAGCAGAAAGCTATTATCGTTCAGACAGGAAAAATTCTTATTCCTTTATGAAACCATTACAGACCTTTCAGTATTTACAGTAAAAAATTGAACAATACAGGATAAAAGTAAAATGTTAAAATTTCTGAACCCATGTTAAGCTAAGCTTTGTAAGCTTGGTGTAACGTAATATTTTAATCTGGATTAAGATATGAATAAAGGAATTAATAAACAAAAAAAAATCTGAAAGATTTCAGATTTTAAATTACGACCAAAGGCGCGTTTTTTTAACGTTTCGTGTGCTACCTTTTTTTATTAAATATCATGTACTACGTACTCAAACCATAAAATTCAGTTCAAAATCAATATCGCAAAATCATTTTAAAATGAACATATCTTTAGAATTTCCGTAAGTCTCGTGCGCTGGAGATAAAAATGTTTTTTTTCCGTCGTAATGCTCGCTTTGAAATCATTTAGTTTGTTAATCAGAAATTCGTTGAAATGTTACAAAACATAAAATCGATAATAAAGCAAATTTCAAATTCAAAATTAGGGCTTCCAGATGCCCATATTCGCAGTAGGATTACGTCATTCAAAATTCGATGGCTCTAGGTTTTATCACAATGCGAGAAACATGCATACATTTATGCAGATTTTTCATTTTTTAAAATTTAATGCAGAGCGATAACATTTAGTGGCAACAATTTGAAAAGTGAAACGGGCATTCAGAGTGAATCGACGCAAAATCGCAAAACGAAAGTAATGGTCCTTCGGGACTAAATCCCTTTGGACTAATAAGTTTTATGGACTACCAGCAGAATTAAAAATTAAGCTTTCAGATTGTATAAGATATGTTTCTGAAATTAACTTAAATGTGATCATAAAGTGAAATGTGACTATAAAAAAAAATGCGTGAAAAGCGAAACATAATGCGTGAAAAGCAAAACGTAAATAAAAAACAGTATGGTTTACTTTGAAATAAGGAATTGGTACTAATGTTTTAATATCCTGTGTATCTTACCAAATACTTTAGTTTTAATTTCTTGATTGCAATTTATATAACCCTCTAAAATTTTCTTTTATCAAGCATAGATATTCTGTCTTAAGAATAGCTATCGATAGAATTGCTAAGAAAAATTTACAAATGTGTTTTTTATATTGCCACTTTAAATTCGAATCTCAAGCAAAGTTACTTAAAAAGAAACGATTATTACCGTCCTCCATAGTTCTGCAATATATAGGTTCACTGATCACACCATCTCCACGGCCAGTATAAGCTAAGACACTAATGCTATAGTTAGTAAATTTGTCCAGACTTTTCAAAAGCGTCTCTTTTTCCGGAAAACTAATCAAAACTTCTTGATCTTCAATCTCTGTTTAAAAAAAAGAAACCATTAATTTATATGCAAAACAAAACATAGTGGTATCATTACTTCAGAATAAGAGATTTTTAATAAAATTTCTTATTATCAACTATTTAACAATTCATCATTCTTCATTAAGTCTGACTTCCTTTTCCAACATCAGACTCTTCCAGTAATAAACCTTTTTCGGTTTAATAAACTGATATGAAAATAAAGGAAATTTGAACTTGAAAGAAAATCACTGTTTGAATAAATGCAAGCTTTTATGATATTATAAAGGCTCATGTAAAATGAATATACCATACCACGCAATGTAAAACCATATTTTGTTTATTGAGCTTTAATTCTAAACAATTTTGATTTGCATTTTGATCTCTAAATAGTTTTCTCATCACATTATTTAAGACATCGTAAATTATTTAGTTAAAATAAAAATAATTTGAAATCTTTGATTAATATTCTGATCAGTAATTAAAAGTCAAATCCGTAATCTAAAGTTTCAAAATATGCTTATCAAGAGACAAAACATTTTCTTGTCACAAAAAGAGTTAAAAAAACATTATTTTTCTTTTATTAAAATCAATAGTCAAATTGTAAAGGCTCTTTGATAAATAATAATAATAAATAATAATAACAGTAATAATAATAGTAATCAAAGCAGTTTAAAAATTTAATCTTTCACAAAACAGAAGATAGAATACAAAGCAAAAATTCCTTTAACTTTATAGAAGCAAAGCAAAGCAAACGAAATTTATTTCAAAGAAATCAATTTCCTCTAAAGCGCAGTCTAAAAACGGATCTCATCAGAAAATAATAAAAAAGAAAGACCGACATCAACTCTCCACTTACAAATAAAAGAACAGAAAGATCTATTGTTTCTTGAAGATTTATAAAGAACAAACTGAAATAAAGGATGCTGAAATTGAACAGAAGGAAGATTAGGGGCGAAGGCCTTGTTATTAAAAGCGTAATGCTACGAAAGTTAGAAACTATTTTTTTTTCTAGCGAAACAGAATTCAAGATTTAACGCAACAAAAATACTGGTACATCTATAAAAGCATTAAAAAGTTAAGTGCCTTATAGGAAAGACACTTTAGTTTTGAGCAAAATAATACTACTTTTCCCTTTTTGCTACATTATGGAATTTAAAATTTACTTTGGTGCACTGATTCTTAATGAATTATAAGTCTTATTAATAAAAATATTTACAAAGCTCATTCGCTATAATGAGGTTTAGAATTAAGGGGCACAACGTTTGGATTCTTAAGTGTTTCTTATTGAAATAATACTTATTCAGACTGGTTGGAAACTTAGAATGGTGAAACTGTTGGAAACTTAGAATTTGCATTAAGCTTCAAAACCAAGTTTTTGCAGGTGAAAATGCAAGTAAGATGCAACAAGTAAAATGAAATAAATACTAAATAGAATTCAAGTATATAAGACCGTACTTGTCAATGGTTAAGTAAATTAAATCGAAATTACATGTGCATGCACTTTATATAAAATTAATTTACAGAAATATGCCCGACATTTGCAGATGTTTATAATAATTTATAAAATTAATTTCGAAATCCCTTATAAATAATTTCAGCGCGTTCCATCATTCCGAGTTCCAAGGAATTGCGTGCTCACAATTTCTAATGCCATAAAACATACTAGGAACAACTGTTACCATAAAATAAACCGTTATTGCAGGATAAATTGTTTACTATATGATAAACAATTACCATATGATGGCATCGTTATCAAAACAGTCGACGTTCACCCAGTGACCAATTAGATAACAATTAAATGCAATGTTTTCATTATACTCCTAATTTCATAGCACACTGCGCAAGGGAAAAAATGGGACAGTTCCTACATCTCCCGTTCCACCGAGCCGATTGACGAAATTCAAATTGCGTTTCTCATGTCCCGAAAGCACGACTTAAGATATATATTAGATTTATATATAGCATTGTTTTAATATAGGTATTTTGACACAAAATCGGGCTTTTTCTGAAATGACATGTCAACGTTTTTCCATATTTCGATTCTGCAATTCAAATTATGCTTAAATACTAAATTTCATAAAATTTGGTGTGAAATTTACGGAGAGATTTAAAACTTTATATTGGCGCATTTGTTTCAGCTTGCGCCAAGAATAGTTCACTTGGCGAAATTCTTAATTTATAGCAGCCTATTTTCCTTTCCTATTTTTTTATTGCATACGAACGGAAAAAAGGTCACGTTCATTTCTTTCAAGTAATTTTAACAAAGTGCGTGAACCACATTTGGCGTAATTATCGCTTGTACCCAATATGGCCAAATTTCAGAACACGCCAATGTGTAAATTCACGTATATCTTAGGAAATTTTGAATAAAAACTCTAAGTTTTTGCAAGTGTGTCTAGAAATACATCCACTTTAAGATGATGTTAAAAATTTTATAGGTTATAATACAAAAAGTTTTCCAGAAATTTACAAAAAATATTTAAAAATACAAATTTAAAAAATAAATCAGCGAATCATATTTGGATTAACCCCAAATTTTGAATTCTGGGAAAAGGAATCAAGTAATATTAAAAGAAATATATATTAATAAATATATATCAAATTCAATTAACATTAAGGAGCTAAAATTTTGAGAGCTAATTTTTTAAAAACTAATCGTGCGATTTTTACGAAACTTGGCAGTTTGGCATGATTTGAGCCGTAGAACGGAAATATGTAAAAAAATTGGCATGTCATTTGAAGAAAGTTCGAATTTGTGTTAAAATATCTATATTAGAACACGGTTATATGTATATTAATCTAATACATAGCCTACGTCGCTATTTCGATATATGAAAAACGCAAGCTGAATTTCGTCAATCGACCCAGTAGATAGGGAAATATAGAACGTTCCTTTTTCCTCTCAGTGGGCATAGCAAAGCCATGACTAGAGCAAATATTAACTACCTTTAACTACCTTCCATTAGAAAGACCTTCTGGAAGGTATGCCATCTTTTAGGCAAATGCCATAGATGCATTTCATTAATGACCTTTTCTGCTATCATATTGTTGCATAACGTATTATTATCATCATATTAAATTAGATTTTTAGCAATAAAATGTTATTGATATTTAGCTTGAATTCTTTGAATACGTTAGGCTGCGATGAGTAATTAATGATATCTGTGTTAAAGGTAGTTAGAAAAATCTCTAGTTCGTCTCCATCCTGTAAAAATTACTAGTGATATTTCCATAGATTTTTTTTAATAATATAAATGTAGAAACTATGGCAGAAAATTTTGTGTAAAAATATCTCTTAATAAAGAAAATAAATAGCATTGGAATGTTTAGTCTAAATTAATTAATCTATTATTCACATCAGAGAAGGTGATTCTGTTTAACACTACACAAAAATATATTTATTGTTTATAAGTGTCCGTATTAAACAATTTTATAACATACATTGTTATTAAAATACTGAATAACCTAACTGTATTGCTGAAAAATAGTAATATGAAGTAAGGTACCCAAGTGCATGCGAAACGGAAGCAAACATGTCCCTTCTATCCAATGATTGTTATGAGTATAAAGTCAAGCATGACATGACGTAAGTCAGATGGTAGACATTGACTAAATTTGGAACTATTCATAGAAATTAAAAAAATTAAGAACATATTATTGCAATCAGCCATCCATCAGCTTGTGGTTTAATTGTTGCTACTTTCATTTCGTTTGTCTTATCTTTTAAAACGTAATGTATTGTTTATTGTTGCAAAGCATTCAAAGATTTTCCAGTTTAGAACAGCTGCCTTCCTGGAAGATATCTGAAAGAAAATTAGCACGTATTAGCACCAGAAAAATGACAAAAATTGCCTAAATCCAGCCTGTTATGTCTGCGGGAATTGAATTCGAAACGATTTGTTAATGTCCGATGGCTTTATCCACGCATCCAATAGCGGACATTCAGCGAAACTAGAAAATAAATCTTTTTTATTTATAACAGTAAATGAAATTGGTTCGCTGACAAGGAGAGAAAGAATAAATATATCAATTTCCTAGCAAATTTCTCCATAAAATGAGAAGTTTAAAGGGGAAACTTTTTTTTATTACATATGGCTTTTCAATGTACACTGGTGTGCAAAAATTAAGGACGAGACGGTTTTTTCAATATAACTTTGTACAAAAGCTTTCCAAATCAACACATTTAATACCGTAAGATCCCCAATACGTAAGGACATGAGTAATGCAAGCAACACTTACTAAAAGAGAGATCAGAGGGATAAAAAGAAGCTTTATTGAAAAAGTAGCATAGAGCGCAATGCGACTGAAGGCCGAAACAACCCTGTGATGGGTGTCCAGCAAGAAACATCCGGTCTTTAATAGGGGATATGATCTCCCCTGACTGCTAGGCAGGTTTCACATCATTTGTGCATGCTGGATATGTGGTTGTTAATGAGCTGTTGAAACACTGCTGCTCGTTCCTCTTGTAACACCAATCGCAGTTTCGGAATCGTTACTGTCGATAAGTTAGGTGCTGCCACGGGTCTCCCTAGTAAGTTCTGTACATGCTTGACGGGATTTAGATCCAGAGACCTTGCCGACCAATCCATGTGTTCAATATCTTCACTCTCCAACAGCTCTTCGATAGTAACTGTGCGATGAGGTGGAGCGTTGTCGTCCATGAAGAGGAACTGAGGACCCATAGCCCTTGTGAAAAGACGCATGTAAGGAACAAGAACCTCGTTACAAAAGCAGTCCCAGGGAACGAACCTCCTCGGGAGATCTGTAGGTCGGTCCGGCTACCAAGCATTATGTCTGCTCGAACGAGAACTCCGCGACCTCCAAAACAGTCCCTTTTGATGATGTTGAAGGGGTTATTGCGTGTTCCCCGCTCTGTCCAGATGTGTATGTGTCTAGAATCGCAACTCAGACAAAGTCTGCTCTCATCTGTAAAGAGTATTCGTCCCCATTCATTGTCTCTCCAATTCGGTGTTCCCGGCACCACAGAGAACGCCTTCTCCGATCGGCAGGCGTTAGAAGTACACACCGTACAGGGCGTTGTGCAAACAGACCACCACCGTGCAGTCTTCTGGCCACGGTAAAACGCGATATCGGTCGTCCAGTCGCCTGTGTCCTGTGTCTAACGATTTCTTCCGCTGTCTGCCGCCGGTTTCTTCTGGCCTGTAAGGCAATATACCGGTCATCTGCGGTTGTGGTTCCTCATGGACGACCACTACCAAACCCCCGGATAGCTGTTCCTGTAGTTTGAAATTGTCTCCAAATTCGTGAAACGATGCTGTGAGCATTTCTGAACTCGGCAGCCACACTTGTCACACTGCGGTCTTCCTTCAACTTCCCAATGATTCGACCTCGGGTAAAAGCATCCAGATGTAGTCTAACAGATTGATTATTTGCCATTTCTCGCTGAGGCAGCAACTCGGTGTGATTTTAACTGCTATACGGCGTGCAATCTCTTTGCCAGAAATACTGATCTTACACCGACAACATGCTTTATACTACTCAGACACTTCCCCATTACGTTTACCTGCATATCTGCGCATGTGCTACCGTATACCGTACATCACCTTACTTAATCTCCTGATTGGTCTTTCTGTCCGCTCTGCCTCTTCGTTCAGCTGATATGCTAATTTTTCGACTTCGTCCTTAATTTTTGCACACCAGTGTAATTGACCTCTGGGATTAATTTCTAAAGAACTGTATAAAATCTAATTATTAGACAACAGAAAGATTAGTGTTGTATCTTAATTTTATGAAACATATTCGCTTACCATGCCAGTCGTCAGCAGATCTGTAGAAGACTTTGTATCCTTTCAGTACACCATGAATGGCTGATGAGGGTGGAGGTTGCCACGTAACTTTAATCGTTTGCGATGTAAGTGCCATGCAGTCAACTTGTTGAGGAGGTATACTAGGAACTGAAAGAATAATAATAATAAAATTCAAGCACAATGTAGGTTATTAGTTATAGCATCGAATTTGTAGAAGGTTATACAGTCATTAGGATTTATTTGGAAGCAGGAGATATGAAACATGAGCAATATCCTCGCCAGGACTCGAACCACGGACCTCTCGAATACGCGGCAAGTGTGCTGACCTCTACACCACGAAGACATACCAAGAAGGCCGGAGAAATACCTTTCATACTCCTCCTTTTAAAGGGCGTCTGGGGATTAGGAGACCCAATCGCCAAATCCTGGTGGTGGAGAATCATCATCCACCACCTTTTTTAGTTCAGGCGCCACTTTAGATTTATTAGGTTATTTTCGATGCCAGGAAGCTAATGAAATGAGCAATGCCCTCGCTGGGACTCGAACCAAGGATCTCTCGAATACGGGTCGAGTGTACGAGTTTAGCATTACACCATGAAGGCGTTCCAAGAAGGTGGGAGAAATAGTTTACAGTTTAAACTGGGGAAAACGGAGTATTTAAGTAACATCTGTTTAATCTGCTAACATGAAAATAATTATAGAAATGTACAAAAAAATTTACCCATAAAGTGCACCTAACCACATGATTCCATAACAATGGACTCAGACAAAACCTTTTTTTAAATATTCAATTAAATTTTGACTTTTGATCTACAACCAATTATGGTTTTTAAGACGTCACAAACTCGTTCAGTAACCTCATAAACTCGTTCAGTAACATCAAAAGTGTCGTTTTACTCAGTTTTAGTTCAGCTTGCAACTTCAACATGCTTAGATTTATATAAATTGTTAAATCTCGGCGCAGACTAAGATACAACTTATAGTCATTTTTTCATTACATCAATTTCAGATCTGTACTTAGTTTTTAAGATAACAAGGATTTAATTACTGAAAATAAAGAGTCGGAACTCTCAGGTAGTCAGGAAAATTGAAAAAAAAATATCTAATAATAAATAAGACAATAAATAATGAGTATTTAAAATAAGAAACAACTTAGGGATATTAATAAATTAAATTAACGATACACAGATAAATAATAAATCGAAATAACGTATCATAAAAACTAAATGAAATAAAGCAACAATCAATAAAGTAATGATAAAAAGCACAGAATCAAGGTTAAAAGGAAGGTGAACATCTTATACGGCATTTTCTATGATCAGGTTAAAATGTTCTTTTATTTTGGCTCTTATTATATTTTAAACATTCTTGATGGGATGAGTGTATGGGCTAAATATTCCTCTTCCTAAGAGGATGCTACGATTCAGTTATGTAACAAAAAAATGCAGCCCAGCTAATATGTTTTCTGCTGAATTTAAATGCTGATAAAAGCCATTGCTAACCGAGCAGTCCATAACAGGATATTAAAAAGGAATTAACCTTACTAAACTGAGGTTAGTGTCTCTCACTGAATCTTAGGAATTCCAGTTCCTTTAAACAATAAAATTTTGGAAACTGCGATGAAAATGGCACTGGAGCTTTGCATTCGTTTGAGAGTCTGTTGAAATCTCTTTCCATTTCTCAGCGTAAAAGAATAGATGAAATATAAATTTCTATCATTGCAAAAGTATGGATGAACTTCGCATCAAAGGAGATTTTGAATTTACTGAAATCTGTCTTGCATTTTATGAAAAGCACTTATCAAAAGAAGCAGAGTGTAGAGTTAAGCTTCTTTAAGTAACAGAAAAATTATATCCTCCAGTAAAATTGATTTCATTATTAAGAATGAGCTGCTGCGGAGATGAAAGTACGCCCATTTCTTCTTTTTATTGTTTGTTCTTCTAAAAGAAGATGATTATGATCGAACTAAATCAAACATATTCCATTTTCTTGTGAAACCTATCAGAATGACGAACCTGTCAGATGTATTAATTCTAATAAAGTATCAGATTTAATAACAGTAGAGACAGGGCTAATCCACCGACAACAATTATTAGGAAAAAAGACCCTTACAAATCCAATTTGAAGAATTAATTTCTATGTCTAATGCTCGCAGAACCAAATTAATCCTTCTAACATGGTTTTGTGAGTAATTCGAGTATATATTTAAATTAATTTCCCATGATATAATGTTAAAATAGCTTTTCAATTATCTGATAGTTTTGATTGGCAATTATTAGAATTTTGGTTTCCTTTCAATGATAATATTTTGCTATGTGATTAAACAACATGAGACAGATAATTGATTAAGATTACATATTTATTAACTTTTAACGTAACGAATATATTTTGGTTCTTAATTTCATTAAGACTATACTTTGGCTATCCATAAGAAGTAATAAGAAGATTAATAGTGTTCTTTTAAAAATCAAAACTACAATAAACTTGATGAATATGTCGTTCCAACTGAGAAAGGCTAACAGCAAAAACTAACAGTCAAATAGCGATTTGAAAAAAATGCATTGTTCCATAGGAAATCGAATGCTTTATCAAACAACCTTTCATAGTTTGGAAATAATTGATAATTTTTAGAAGGAGATATTTACGCATTATATATAACATTCAAGATAATATGTCATATCTTACAGTATATTCGTGTATCTTAACAGTATATTCGTGAACATGAAAATTTTATTTTATTTTACAATGCAACGAATAATTTTGATACTATTATGCACATTAATATCCTTAGATAAGATTACTCAAGTACCCATTCGGAGACTTGCGAAAAATTGAGACCAAAACTAAAATAACTTAATTCTTTTAAACCTACGAAGTATTATTTAAGCCGCTGAAAGGAAAGACTCGGAAGAAGTTATTAAACGAGATAAAAAACAATTTGTGCAATGGACACGAATAAAGTACGAAATAAGGATCTCAGACTAACAATGCTATTTTTTAGAACTATAGAGTTAAAGAGAAACCAATACAGGAAACTGGAGGGGAAACCAGTATAAGTGCCACTTCTGCCTCAAGTGGTTAACTACATCGTAAGGTAGCTTGGAGCAGACACCAACACTATAAGATATAAATCAAAATTGTTGGGACAGTTTACCGATATTCGGGAGCAGGTAGAGTCTCATCCTGGCCTGCGGCAATCACATTCATTCCTAGAGAGGTCATATTATTGGTAAGCGATGTGTGAGTGTCGGTATTATTGGGGCAAATCTGAGAGACCTATGTCGTAGCCAAACATTGTTTACATGCCTGTAAAAAGAAGATTATCTACATATTGTATTAGCGTAGGGATAGTTTCAAACTGAGGGCGATGAAGAACTATTCTGGACACTTGTGTAACGTAAGGATAAATTATTTCTGCTATAAGAGATATCTAACGTTCCGTAATAACAGCAAATTGCATGCACTGCAGTAACTTTTCCGTACGCAAAAGCCATTCATGTCTATGAATTACTATTAGAAGCTAAACAAGTAAACCCTGGATGCATTTTCATGCTGGTCTGGCTAAGCATCTCAACAAACCATGCCATAGGTAAAAATGAATCATGCATAGAAGTTGGTATTATAAGATGAATAGATACTTTATAGAGTTTAGTGTTTTTTGGTAGCTTAAACTAAATCCAAGCTTCTAACAGTCTTGCTGCAAATTTTTGCCAAAAGAGAACTGGAATGCCTTAAAACGTTCTAAAAAACCTTTTTATTAAATCAGAACTTGAATAGAAAAGGCACTTCTCGTGTTTGACAAGACCATCCATCATTTATGGCAAGATAACTTAAGCTAAACAATCAAATTCAAACTACAACTAAATCTAGTAGTCATGGACTACATAATTTATTTTACGCTAAGTTTGCTCAGTTTCTCCCCCGAGAAAAAAATTAAAAATCGGCAGCTCTAACGCAACTACTAACAATTATAATGTTTAACTGAGATAGCGAAACCTCGAGAGGCAGAAACACATTCTATCTTCCAATCCGAAAACAAAAACTTACTTACTGTTGAACTAAATTTGCATTCTGGTAGGGAAACAGAAAGGAGAAATGATAGTACAAACTGAAATTATAAAGTGGTTTAATAAAACTATAATAATCCTTAGATTTGCATGCGCCGCTCAACCGGTATAGCGGTTAGCGTCGCTGACTACCGTGCCGAAGGACCCAGGTTCGAATTCTGGAGAAGGCATGGATGTTTGGAAATGTAGAGTGTCGGTGCGGCATTCTAAATATGCGGCGAGCCGGAAGCCTTCTCGTGTGGTTTGGTGGAAGACCCTCGAACCCGTCCCCCCCAGTGTGCTCTCCAACAAAATTGGGGGTAGAACTGAGCAAAATCGCACTGTCACCTGTAAGGTCCTCAAGGCTGTTGCCAACCAGAGACGTATCTTGAGCGCTCCTCGGCAAGAGGAATTTCGCGGGCTTGGGCTGATGTTGCTGTCAGGCAAGTGAAAATAAGCAACAACAAAAGAGTTGCATGCATAAAGGAAGACCAATGACAGTCTTGTTAGGATTCAAAAGCATCAAAGTATTCTGAAGCCAATTTTGTTGCATCAGTGTAAATATAATGCTATAAAACATGAATGCTACTTTAAAAGTGAGCGTAACTGACAACAATTTTCAGTGCTGTCATTTCATTATTTTGTCATTACAACTGTTGTCTTCCTTAATAGGGACGAATCTGTTCTGACTATAAGGTTATATTTATTTAGTCAAGTATTCCGCACAGAAAGAATAGATTTATGCTACTTAATTGAAAATCTTAACTGTAACCTACTTATCTGGAAATTGCCTTTCAAGATTCAGTATAGCTGTTTGCTGAAGTGGATGTCTCAGTGACACAAGCAGTTTGTTGCTAAATGTTATGAATTATTCCTATAAGATTTGTCAATTAACGACCCTTAACACATATAAACAGCAATGTCTTTGAGATACTTAATCCAGATATCCCTCTACAATCTGAATAGAAATACTTATGGATATGAAAGATTAAAATACTTAAGTTTCGGAATCACAGTAGACATTAGAGATTGCTACCACGAAAACAAAAGGACGAAAGAAAAACCCAATTTCTGTATCACTTAAAAATATTAAAGCTCAGCAGATAGTTGCTAAAGCATAAGCTGAAAAATACAAGAATTTTGGAGCGATGAAGTATAAACATCTTCGTCATTATGTTTGCAATGTATGACGCAGTTTCAAGTGGTTTTGCAATGTGCTAGGCGTTTGAAAAGATTAAATAATAATAAATTTATTAAAAACATTTGGCCACCATGTAAGGTTTTAATATTTACATTTTAGCCATTCTGAAGTAAGGCATTCCATTTCGTTCAATCTGAACGCTCATCGCGCAGGGAAAGAATAATAATTTTACAATAGGAGAAGCAGCATTTACAAATTCAAATTATCTCTGGCAATGCAGCAAAAAAAAATATCTCATGTGAACACCACATGACTTCCTTGAACAGAATATTAAATTATGCGCCTTTTTTCCTGCATTTCATTTAAACTTATTTCCTCAAATTTCATTAAAGATATATTTCTCATTCAATTAATTTAGTTCTCACTTCGCGACAAGGCAAAAATACATAAAAACTCAAAATATTTGTATTAAAAATTGATATAGAAAAACATAAAACACTAAATAATTGAACAGTTAAAACAATTATTTTTTTTAATAATTAACAGCTAAAACAATTAAACAATTTTTTTTTCAATTCAAATTATAGTTTCTACCCAAAAACAAGCAATTCGGCCAGCGCGCAAAAAAGCAGATTTTTCGGTGCACAAAATGAAAGTTTACTTTTGGTCTCACTCCTCAAAAAGATACTGAACGCGTAGAAACTAACTTAATTTGTTGTGGATGCTCTGCTGAGTCAATATATGGGATAATTTGATAACTTAAATGATAATTCCAGAATGGATTAAGCATAATTTAATTCTCAATAATAAAAGACGTTATTTTGCTGTTGCAAAGCTTAGTTTCTCTAGATTGGCCACAAATCCACTAGTTTGCTAAGTTTCAAATGTAAACAAATATGGTTGCGATGGCAAAAGAAATTAGGCTTAGCCGCACTTAAACAACTTTTAAATTGTTGATAATTCTACAGTTATAACATTCAGGTTAGCTAAAGGCATATAAACCTTAGCCTGAAGATAAGAACAACATAATTCAATCATTTGTAAAGCAAAAAATGCACAATTTACAAACATATAAGAATAAGGAAAATGAGCTCACTGAGCCGAGTGGATATACATATATGCATATATTTATAAACTTTTGCAGCCGATTGCAACCAAAATAGGAGGGACACATCTACAAGTGATAGCAGTCCTATTTACAAAATTTCAACGTTGTGAGGTTACTCGTTTTTGAATTGTGTGAAATACTTACATACATACGTACGTATGCACAGACGCCGGGAAAATATCTTTTCAGAATCCATTTTAAATAAGCTTTATAATTTTTTGGGGGGTAGAGAAATATTATGTTTTGAAATCTTTGGAGATAGAAACACGTGTATTTTGAGCTGATTAGAGTTCGATGGTAAAAGATTCGGTAAGCTAAACTAACATGTCACACAAATGTAAGAGCTACTTTAACTGAATCCTGTGATCTAAGTTTGTTGTTTTCATTTTATTGGTTCCTCGTAGTTTGAACTCACATTTACTAAAATGTCCAAGCGTGTTACGGTAAGTTGTGTTGGCTGTGTGATAAGTAAAATTTATTTTAATGAATATTTCGTAATGAAATTTAAAATCCTGTTGTTTTGGTAAGTGTAATGCCATTTCATTTTAGTTTACCATGAATGGAGACACTGGGTTTTTACCATTGGTTAATAGATATTATCTCACACTTCTAGTTAACTATAGTTTTTTATTAGAGTAACAAACGAGAGCCGTGATCTTTAGGTCCAGGCTAATAATTGAGAATGCAAGCCTTCATATGTCTTGATTCACGTGAAGATATTCACTTTGGCATGCCTCCGTGATTTATTTTGGCAGTTGTGATTATATGAAAGGGAACTGTGCTGAATTATTTTACTTTATTACGAATTTGTGCTAATTGAGTAACATTTCTAAACACGTAAGAAAACAATTACTATTCTGAAAAACAAGATAGTGAAAGAATTAGTTTCACTTAAGAGAAGTCAAAATGTGAAAATTCGAAAAAAATTTCAAATCACCGAATCAACACATTGATTGATACGTCACAAATTGTATGAGTGGAATACATTTAATATCTCACATTCACCCCAAATTTAGAGATGACTGGGGAAAATCAATGATCATCAACCAACTAATCTTAGTTAATAGTATTTTTAGCCGCAGTCAAACTGGAGACTTTCGAAGTATAGAATTTATTATGCTCGCTATTCTACCATAATAGAATATAGGAAAATGCCTTCAGATCCTTACCTTGTTAATACAGAATAGATATACAGGAGGAGCAGTCAACATAATAATTAAGAAGGTATGTTTCGGAGTTTTAAAACGCCAAAAATTAATTGCATACAAATTAGAACTAGATTGTATGTTAGAATCTATTTTATGCAGTTAAATTTAGGTACAAAAAGAGCTTTAATGCCGGTCATATGTTAATTCCTTCAGAATTCTTGCGGCATAATTTCTTTCATCAGTTACATTTCAATGTCAAAAAAATACAACAGATTTTAAATATCTTGCAGGAAGTAAAAAACTCATTTAATTGCTTCATAATTCTAACCTATTACCCACTTATTTGAAGAATAACTTTGCGAGTATGTTGACTTACTGCATCGTATTTGACATAAACTCTCTAATATTTATTCTACCTAGTTTAACTTAGTTAAATGCTAATCCGCTCTGTGTAAACGAATTTATTATGCTTTGCTAAACATGTCATGGTTATTTAATTGCTCGCTTAAAATAATTAATGCATTTGCTATATTTAAATGGATTGCTTTCCATAATGGAAATAACGAAATGAGGAATGACTGATATTGTTCTTTAATTTTACTCTGAACAATTTGCTTTCCTTCCCTTTGAGCCTTCTAGCTTTATAAAATTTACCTTCACGTGCAGTAATTATAATATTTCTCCTATCAGTTTTAAATAATTTATTTACATCCAAGAAAGCAAATATTTATGAAAGAGCCTGTTGTTTTAAATAATACTTGCTGCTCTAATTGAGTTTTCTTATTTTTCTCTTTCGGGATCTGCGTCGCTTTAAGATAAGTTAGGTAAGATGTACGATATAAGTATACCCATGATGTAGTGTTTTTTGACGTATATAATGAACACATATTTATAGAATTCTTGAATGGTAGACAGGCTAGACATAATAATGGCAGGCAAAAGGCGCACAACAGAGAGTTTTAAGATAGAGTAAAATTTAGTTTAGACTGGTAAACTCAACCTAACAGGGAAAGATGAAGAGTAATAACATTGAATGGGTAAGTGTGTGTGTGCAATATATATATTAGATTTATTATATTTTGACTCGAAGAAAGAAACTTGCAACGGATTGACTTTGGAGAGGCTTTATTGCGTAGTAGAAAGATGGATGCATTAATAAAAAAACTTCCAGACGTAGTCGTTCGGAAACAGAATTTTATTCTATGATAATTCACATCCAATCAATTTTTTTGTAGGCAAGATAGTTCTAGATCATAGTTGAATAGAATAATTTTTATGTACACTGGTTAAAAAAAGTGCGACGTCATCTTAGACAAGTAAGCATAGCAGCGCAGAGATGTTTGCAGGGCAGAAGTTAAGAGAAGCAATGATGTAATTGCTCGCGAAGTAGTATTTACACTAGGCAGGTGCATATGTACAGCTAATCTGCGATTGGTTAATTTTAGGTTTTAGTGCCGTTTGCAAGCAGCGTTATTTAATTTGGAAAGATCTCTTACTTGGGAGAAAAGAGGAATTTAGGGGGAGAACATAAAATTTAGAATAGTCAATTTTGAGATTGCCAATTAGCCATAGTACTTTATTACATTTTACACACACACACAAATATATATATATAGTATAAAACCGTAAATATATTACTTTTGCTAAACAAGGCTATATATTGTGAGGACTTACTTCTTTATTTTGACTAATAGTTAATTTTTTAGTTAAAGTAACTCTCCTCTTGCTCTCTTTTTCACCCACGCTTTCCTGGCAGAAGGTAAATCAGTTAGAGCTACTACATTCGAATTAAGGGAGAAAGAAGTGTATCAGAGCGAAGGTTTCGGAAGTTGATTTTAGAGCGTGTTATGCTTGCTTAGAAGGCACGTTGTCAACCTGACTTAATATCAATTTGATTCTGTGGCGTTGAGTGCTTCTAGCCATTAGGCTTGTTTGGCCGACTTCTACTTGCCAGAGCCTTCTTGAGCGTTTAAATTACCACGTGAGAGCCGTTAGGCTGGTTAATTACATTGCATTTTAACAGTAACATTACTAGTTTCAGTTAAGCCAAAAATGTTGACTTATGTAAACCCAAGTGGGGTTGTCTGTAAACTCTTTGTGATCGAATAAAGAGTCATTTATCCTTTTTTGAATTTGTCTGCATCATTATATCAGATGATAATTCCTCTGCAGTCATTCTACAGATCGTAACTTTATAATACCAAAGAATACGAGACGCTATAATGTATTTATTTTTAACATTTAATGCTGATAATAATCCTTATAATTTTTTAAAAAGTGTTGTCAGAAATAATTTTACCCTAGTTTCGATAAATGCTGATCCTTCTGAATTACCTAATTTAAATAAATTTTGCTCTACCGTATAGCGACAATAGTGTAGATCTTGTGATCCATTCCCAGTGACTCGATTTAGAAAACTCTAAGAATACACACAGAAAATCATTCGTACTAATTGAAGTATAATGGAGTTCATTGATAAAATAAAATTATATATAACATTGAAAAGCTTTGTTTAATGTTTAATTAGCATATAAAAACTTTCAAATCAGAATTTGATTTTTTTAAAAATTTGTGACATCACCATGACAATGAGAAAGAAATTAGAATCAATGAGATTGCAGAAGAATCAAGGAAATGAGGAAATGTGAAGCCAAGAAAGAGGTTCCGAAAATCGCCAGCATAATCGCCATCAGTTATGGAAGGAAGATTAAAAACTAGCGGCATATATTGGGAGAAAAAAAGTAAGGCAAGTTATAAAATAAATTGTTTGCCGACCGCCAGAAAGAGGTTTATAATTAAAATTCTGAGTAAAGAAACAATAAATATTTTCAGAAGGAAAAAACACATATACCGAATAGTGTTTAACTAATTTGAAATTAATATTTGTAGGTGTCATATACAGTCAATTGTTTTTTCAAATGGGGAACTGGATTTTTTTAATACACTCATATAGGCAAAAATATTTTCAATGTGATTAAAGATTTTAACTCGAATTCTTTTCTTTTTTATCTTGTAAATATTCACTTGGTTTCTGGTGAATATCTCTTTTGCTTTAAATGGTGTTAGTAATTTATGACATGAAATTTCAATATTTTCATCATTGACAGCGGTTGGGGTAGATCTTTCTAGAAATTTTTCTCGCAAACATTATGAAAGCACTCCTTAAGAAGTGTAACGAATTCTTGATTTAACAGCTGTTTCTAATCCCAATTTTCATATAACTTACTTCGAGTAGAAACAAGAGATCTTCTTAAGCATTTTAGTGTGGTAATATCAGCGTACGTAAAATCAAATAAGGTGTGAGAATTGGATAACAGTATTATATACAGTGTTATTCAAAAAGAAGGAGCAGATTGCAAACATGTATTTCTTTCAAACTACAAAAGATAGAAACATGATTCTAACGTTAATGGATATAGAGAAAAGTGTACAATTTATTATTATTCCGGGTAAAAGTTCCAATTATGGCCGCATTGGCGCTGTTGTTTGTTCTGGTATTATTTGTCGGTTGGAGTCTAAAGAAAGCCACATCGCGAGCAAGCAAAGAACTTAAAATTCCTCAATCAACGGTATGGCGAGTTCTAAAACATCGTCTGCACATGAAGCCATACAAACTGCAGTCATTGCAAGCATTGCATCCTGACGACCACAACGAAAGGTGCGAATTTTGCAGTAACATGTTAGATGATATGGAAGAAGACAATTCTGCTGAACGATTAATTTTTTCCGATGAATCCATTTTCCATCTATCACACACGGTGCTCATATTGAATGCATACCATAATTGTAAACTTTTCTCTATCCATTAACGTTAGAATCATGTTTCTATCTTTTGTAGTTAGGAAGAAATAAATGTTTGAAATCTGCTCTTTCTTTTTGAATAACCCTGTATTTCGGATATAAATAATCAGTAAAAAGCGAGAACCTGAAAACCGTTGTTGCGGAATGGCTATGCATTTAAAACTTAGATGGCTAGATTATATATAAAGTCTCGCCAATGAGAGCAATAATCAGTTTCTGTTTGACATCCACATAATCCCAAACAGAAATTAGTTACCGTGAGACATATAGATAAGCACAACCTAGTCTATTAAATAAATTATTCCATACTTCACTTTAGAAAAGACATGCGTATAAAACTGAAAAATAATAAAAGTCTTCACATCGCTAAATGATTGGGTTTCAATGATAGTGATGAAAACTTGTGCTTTTTTTTATATAATTGAAAAAGTAGATTCTCACCATCTTCCATTGTCATAGCTACAACAGGATCAGATCTTGGACCTGCACCTTTCAAGTTGAAAGCTTGAACGACGACACTGTAGTGAGAAAATGCATTGAGTCCTCGCAAATCTGTTGTGACTCGCAGTTCTTT
>KK119103.1:80781-128917 GCA_000611955.2 Stegodyphus mimosarum
TCCACGGTCTTATACTGGTAAGGCTCTGATGAATTGGCATCTTTGTAGCCCACGTAGTAACCCTTGATGTTTCCATTCCTCATGCGTTTTTCTGGAGGCTAAACAAACGACACAAAAAGTAGACATTTTAAGAGCTTGTACCAATGAAGATTTACAGTCAGTATTTTGTAATTCAATAATGAAAGTCCATTGCAAGATATTTCCATTTAAAACTTTTTTGAGTTATGCTTGTTTAAGTTGCTAGTTTTCGTAAAAAGATACCCGATATATGTATATATATATAAGATAAAAATATATGTAAATCAAAATTATAATTTAAATCAGTAATAGCCCCTTAAATATTGATTTGAACTGCAGTCCTTTCCCATTTTACTCTAAAAGTAGTAATAACGCATCTGGACTGCGTCATTTCTAAATCAATCCATATCATATGACTTTTACATAACAATGATGACGTGGCTAATTCGGAACTTAAATTTTGAGAAACGAAACCTTCTTTAAGCTGCCATATTGGATAACTGCGCACTTAGCTTCTACCTCTGTTCTCGCTAATTTAATTTGCTATTCTCTTCCTATCGCAGCAGTATCAAAAATATAAATGTTCTTGAACAGGCACGATTAGAGTGCCGAATGAACTGCGGCTGCAAATGTCAGTTGAAATAAAGTTGAATACGTAATCTGCCTCAGCTGCTAAGTTTGCTTTTTATCATGGATCAACACTTTGCGTATCTGTGCAATTAATCTTCAACAACATTATATATATAAATATCAGGAGAAAGTATCAGCTAAATTCTTTTAGTTTTGAATAATTATCTGAAAGTAAGTTTTAAAGATTATTTTGAAAAACTCTGAAAAATAATCTTGAGTATCAACGTGGCATTTCTGTAGTTATACAAGTTGTCAATAATTTATTAACCCGATAAGGATATGTTTTAAATAACATAAAATAAAAGGCAGGGAAAAAGAATGACTGAATTTTGTTTAGTGTTTCAAAGAATTTTATATTAATACACCTTCAAAAAGAGCATCATTAGTTGCTCGGAGAATATAAAGTCTGTTCTCGATTTTTCTCAAGACGCTATTAAACATTTGCGGCAGAATCACAGTTGCTGTTTCTGGGGCAATTCGATTTTCTAATTCTTCGACGATGCGAATCTCTGCAGCATAAACTCGATTCTACAGGTATCCTTAGAAAAAGAAGTCGAGTGGTGTGACAGCCTGAGAAAGGGGGCCATAAAGTTTTTCACTTGTACCAATCCAACGCTCAAAGAATGTTTCATCAAGGAACATGTACATGTGTAGCCGGGGCACCCCATCGTGGTGGAAAAATAAGTTTGGCTGCACTTGTTTTTGATTGCCGTATCGAAAAATATCTCAACTTATTCAAGTAATCATCCGAATTAATTGATGACTCTGAGAAAGGAAAGTACCAAACACTTTGTTATGAGTTAGTGCGCATCTAGCGTTAACTTAAGTGTCACCTGGCTCAGTTTTCATTTGCAAATTTTCTGACATCCAAACTCTGTAGTTATGGAAATTAACTTCTCTTCCAACATAAAATGTTGCTTCATCATTGAATACGATTTTCTGAAGACACTGGTCATCATTACTGATGTGATTAAGAACAGCTACATAAAATTCCTGAAGAAAGGTTCGATCAATAGATTTGATTTGTTGACAACTCTGTAATTAATACGCAGTCAGTTTCAACCTTTCATGAACATATTTATGAACAGTCGACCTGGGAATTCCTGTTTGTAGACTGGCAGGTGCGATTGGATTTATTGGGACTATACACAAACACATCTCAAATGACAGAAGCATTTTCATCACTGACGCTTGGCCTACCTGCACTCCCTTTACGCAAAATATGTCCGGTCTCTCGAACTGTTTTAACCATTCTTTTATCGACTGTCCCGTTGGCGTAATGGCAGACCGTACATTCAGTTCAACAATGTTAAACGAATTACGCACACTGCGCATGCCCAGAAGCGAATTTGGCGCAATTACGACTTTGGCGTCATTTTAAAAGAAGATAAATATGGTATACGGTTGATGTTCTGTTATCTGCACGTAAACAGTTCGGGGTTTTAAAACTTGTTAGGTTGTACGTTGCTTCATTACTGAGAGTATAAATATCGATTGTAAACTCCCCAAATTTTCGTTTAAGAAGGATTACAAAACAGGAAACATTACGTGATGTTATTTATTGATTATACTTCTGAGGAATAAAAGCAATCGATTATTTCCCATGCGTTCCATTCATAAATACTTTAATAACTTAAGGAATATATCTAGTTTAAATTACTGAATGAAAGCCAAAGAAATTATTGCAAATAACTGATATCAAATGTAATGTTTATGAACAAAATAAATAAAAATGAGTTGAAACAGAAACAAGTGCAATAAGCACAAAAAATGTGTCCGTAGTATTACAATCGTAAAGAGTCGCTAAGGTCTACATGACGAACAGGTTTGTGTAGGGTTGTTTATTTTTATTCGCCAGTATTTTCTCCCACGCCAGCGGTGCACAATTGAGCATGCGCAGTAAGCGAAATTCGTTAACATTGATCAACTCAATGTGCGGTTTGCCATTACGCGTCCCGTTGGATGTATATTAACTTCATGTCGGAATTATCTCGTAACTGTTTTCGAAGATTTCATTTCCCACAACCACAGAACGCACATTGCTTTTTCAATGCATGACGCCGTTTTCTCTGTAAAAAAAGTTCCCTCTGGCCATTCGCAAAAATTAGAATAAACGAAATTTCTAGAGCTAAAGATTATATCGGAATCATTTCCTCTTACTTCATAAAATTACGTTTCTATTTAATTTTATTCCCCGGTGATTAGATTTTGGAGATCTTGTATGGTAAGAAAGGAATGTTGTTCTTTATTTCTAAAGCAAGGTTTCCCAACGGGCTCGGTTTTGAGCCCTTGGGTGTCGATGAAGTTTTAAAGGAGGCGTCGATGATCAAGCGGCCGATATTCCATAAAAAAAACCAAGAATACGAGAGAAAAGAATGAAAAGAATGCGAAAATCGCAAAACTAGAATAAGAAACAAGTTGAATATTTTTGAACGAGATGTGCACTTAGTCATCCTGCATGCTTTCTACATTTGTCTTCTTTCGATTACTTTCGCTTCAAAAAACTAAAGGGTTCTTTCAAAGGAACGTTTTACATGATATGGAAGAAATAAAAGGAATGCAACAGTGTACTCTTAGAGCCGTGCCAAAAATAGACCTCTACAAGCCTTCTATTTAATTTCCTGTCGTATTTGTATTAAGGTAGGAAGTTATATTAATGTAAAACTTGCAATTATTCTATTTTTTAACGCATCGTAGGGAATCGTAGGTTAATTAAAAAGTTGTTTTGATTTCCGCATTTACTATAACTTCTCTTTTCCGTGTTCCTTACAATGTTAATTAGTAGTGAGTATTTAAACTGAGGTTTTTGGATTTGAAACAGACTGAGTGTTTCTGGCATCACGTGCGCACTACTTGGTTGGTTTCCTACAAGCCTTAATAATTGTAATTATTAAGCTTTGCGTTTTCTCGCTGCTTATACTTTAGACCTGACGCTCCGGTTGGGTTAGTGAGCCAGTTTACTGTATTTAACTGTGTAGTCTTTGATTGTTGCTCAACCTTTCAGTTCTTTGAACTATTCTATTTATTTTTCATTACAAGTTGTGGTCCTTGTAGCACAAAAATATACACTTATGTTTCTAATTTTGTTTAAGTAGAAAGGTTTAAGCTGTTCAAGACTTTGCTGCTCTTCTCAGACATAGCGATATTTCGCTTCATGTCTGTTAGGTTAGAGGACTAAAACAGCGTTACGAGATTAAATGTAACACTGTAACACTTTGATTACTTAATTCACATACTGTGAATATACACTAAAATTTCGATTGCAAAAATATAATTAAAAAGCAATATAACAAACAATTCCTTCAAAACATTTTCTTATTTTTTAACTTACTTATGTGCAGCTGTTTGTATTATTATTATGTTGTATACTGTACATAAAGGAGAAAAATGTAAGAGGGTTGATGAAGAAATTCATTCCTTTAAAAGGGGTTGATGCAGGAAAAAGGTTGAGAAACTGTTCTAGATGAATTTATTACTCAACCAGTTTGGATAATCCACAGGCGAATCATCGATGCACCAGTCGTCGAATATAGGCCTGTGAGAATATATCGTTATCCAGTGTTATCCCAGTTTTGAATCGTAGGCCAAACAAGAGCATCCATGGGTACAAAGATAAATCCCTCCCCAGTTTCCTTTCCAGAAACTCAGAAGGGAATGAAATCGAAGACTTATCGTGATGCAACATAAGTGAAGTAATCAAAAATGACTAAGGCATAACTTGAGTTCGTACAATCAGGCAACACACGTAACTACAATTAGGCAACATACTTAACAGCAATCAGGCAACATACGTAACAACAATCAGGCAAAATACAATAAGCAACATAGGAGCGTAATTAACTAATAAAAACAAGGCAATAAACGATCGACTTATAAGAGTAATTGTTTTCAGCTCATCGTCTTTTCGAAACGCAGGAAAATTTTGCCATTTTTGGTAATCTTCAAAAGCGTGTACAAGATGTAGACTACGTTTATTACATGTGGTTAACTTTTTCCCATGTCTACATAAATGTGAAATCGTAGCGTTAAGCTGTATTGTTTAAAAGTTTGTAATGTTGCAGATTTTATGCTTTTGTTGTGTCGCGAATTCTGTGTTTTTAATTTAAGTGTTTTTAATGATTTAAGTAATCCATTATTTAAGTATTTTATTTGTATTTGTATTTGGTTTTTTTTAAGTTTGAAATTGTGAAGAGCGTAATGAATATATATATTTGGAAAGTGTGTACTTAAAATCATTAAGCAATTATTTTTTCCTTCAACGGTCAATTTTAACGCAGAGAGCGGAGCGTCTTCTAACGGAAGTAACATCTGTGGGAAATGCCTTTTTAAGATGACAGTTGCAACATTGAGTAGTATATCGTTGTTCTCTTGTCTTTGTTCCAAAAGTGGGAAAGTGAATACTGTAGCCCGACCTCCCGCGGTGATGTCGCCTTGTTTATGGCCTCGCTGGATTTTGTTCTTGATTGAATTTTTTGCAGATTTAAGGTTAATTCTAATTCGTATTTGAGTTTTGTGCTGAATAAGATCATTGGTGTGACTTGAGAATGAATACTTATACGGGTGACTTCAGGTTGCTGGAGCAGTTTTTGTGAATTTGGTATTTTGAATTTTTATTTAGTATATGTTATGCATTTCAGTTTATTGCCAATGTTTTTAAAATCACAAGACTTGTTGCTTGTAAGCATGGGTAGAGACACTGCCAGGTTTCAGTGTGGATTTTTCCTTGGAGCTTAGTGTACAGATTTGTGGATTTTTAGGATTTGAGTTTGAGTTATTTTGGGATTTTGAGTTTTAAAGCACTTCCTCCTTGTTTGAGATTTTCACGTTTATTCCTTGCAGGTTTTTGGTAGTCTCTTTGGTAATTATTTGTGTTTATGCTAAAGACTGCATCTCACAATTGCAGTGCATGCACTTTTGTTTCTGAACAGACTGCTGTCTCGTTTTCTAAATTGGGTTTTGTATGTTTCATTTTTGCTTTGGGCGTTTTTGTATAGATGTTGCTCAAGACTGCATTTTCTCAAAGCAGTGCACATTCCCTAAACAGCTCTTTTGCGATTTTTGTTTCATACTGACTTGCTATGTGTGAATTAACTGCTTTAAGAAAAGTTATATTTAATATTATTATGAGTCAGATCAACCAATTAGTTCCTTCCTCTATTTTCTAACCAAGTTCATTTTTGTAAGTTTATTTTGAGTTTAATTTGTCCGGCACCTAGAGAGAGTTGAGTATATGAGTTTAAATTTTAAAAAGTTAAAAAAAAAACCCTTAAGGTTTAAAGTTTTTCTCTATATAACAATGGTGCCGTGACCTTCGCGACTGACAGACCACAAAGAATATGTTATTTTGAATTTTATTATATGCAATTTTTATTTTATTTTGTATTTTGTGTGAATATTATATTTTTGAATATAAGTAATGAAATGCTTTGCCCTCTCTAAGATATTTGATCATTTATCACTTAATTTGAAGTGTTTGAAAATTGAATTTTCGTTAATGGGTTCATTTTGATAATTGCATTTATTTTTTTTAAGTAATTGTTTTGGAAATTTCTAATTTTAATGAATTGACTTAATGTTAGAGCAGTATTTATGTGATCAAGAAATAGTGATTTTTTTTAATTGCTTGAAGTATGGTTATAGATTTATGTAATTTGTGCCTATGAAGATGAGTTAAAAATTTGGGTTTTGATTTTGTTTTAGAAAAAAAAACTGAATTGTTAGTATCTTAAAGTTAATTTTGGTTAGATTTGTAAAGTTGCGCGGGAACAGTGATAGTTGGCTTAGAGATTCATTGATTTTTTTTGGAAGATAGTTTTCAGCTGGAGTGAAGTTTCTGTTTAGGTTTTATGAGTAACTGAATTTCTGCCTATTTTGTGAAGAGTTATTTTTGTCTGAGAAAAGTGTAAACAGTAGAGGTTTGGTATTTTACAAGTATTTGGAATTGCGAATTTATGAGAATTTTGGAGAATTTTGGTGACAAGGTAGAATTTGTTGTGGTGTAATTTAGGAAATGAGGATAATTACTCTTCTGCAATTTTTGTACAGGCGTTCAAGTTGTTTATGTGCAATTCTGGTGTGAAAATTATTCAGTGAGTAGTTTAACTGGGTTTTGAACCATGAACTTAATTGTTATCTGATTAGGGAATTTGATTTTCATTACTTTTCCAGCATTTATTACTGGATTTTAGTTTCCAGTTTCGCAGGTGCTACTGTAGACAATGACTTAATTCTGATTCGTTTGGGGGGTTTGAACTTGTCCTATTAAATTATATTGAAAAGTCTCGGATTGGCAAGAATTTAATTTTATGTGTAACTTTGGACCTATAATTGTAGGTGGGAGGAGAAACCGAGTTTTCCTCGGTTGTTGCGCGAGTTTTGAAGTCAGTTTTTTACCAAAGTCTTCGAGAGAGTTTTTGGAGTTGAATATTTAGCAGAGAGGGCCTTTGGCCTTTGGCCAGGCCTACCCGGGCTTGGGTGGCTTGCGCTAGCGTTCTGCGGACGAACTCGGCTTTTAGCTGAGGAGATTTGCAATGCTGCACTTGTACCCCGGCGGGTGGCTCGCGTTTGCGATGCGGCATGATGTGATTAATGGAGAATTTTCTTCTAATTTGCGAGAAGTAGAACTCAGAGCGAACTCTTCCGAGTTTGAAGCGGGTTTTCCCGTAAAACGGAAGTGTAAGGGCTCGTACCTAAATGAAGCTCTCTGTTCGTGAGAAGGAAAAGTATCAACGTTCTGTCCCCGGAGGTTTCTCCTTCAACTTTAATGTTTTAGAATTTTGATTGCCGGGCTTTTCATCTTTGAAGTTCTACAAGAGGTCATTTTTCGTGGACTTTTTGAATTTGATTACCTAGGACCAGTTCAAGGCGGTATTCATCTGCAGCGGTTTCTCCTTCAACCTTAATGCTTTAGAATTTTGATTGCCGGGCTTTTCATCTTTGAGGTTCTACAAGTGGTCATTTTTCGTGGACTTTATTGTAGCTCATTACCAAGATCCAGTTCAACGGCGGAATTCCTCTGCAGCCTATAGCTTCTTATCATGATGATCCCGAAAGTCAACTGTGGGTTTTTTTTTTCATAAGATTATATTTTTTTAGTAGTTTAATTTAAACTGTTCTTGCTTAATCTGGGGAGAAAGAGGAAAATTTAGTTGAAAAATAAGAAAAATAAAGGGGGGAAGAAGAAGATTGTTTGTGTCTTGGTAGAATTTAAAGTTATTGTCAAAAATAAGAAAGTTATGTAAATTGTAATTTTTATAGAAGTTGTTTTAGATGATTAATTTAAGGTTCCAGTCTTTCTAAGTAACCGTTATTGTGTTAAACAAAAAAAAATTGTTATCTTGATAAATGACTCTTGGAGAAATTTAATGTGGAATGTTAATTGCATTTGTATGTAAGGGTAGTCTGGCCAGGTCTCCCATAAACTTATCCTAGATAATTAATAAATGAGTTTGATTATATGTTATTACTTGCATTTGTTTTTTTTGTGTGTATGTAGTTGGTCTGTTCAGTCACTCGATTTGTTTGAGCCGGGAGGCTTTTAAGAAAATGGATATTTTCTTTGCTTGGGGTTATTGAAAAATGTTCATGCATTTTAGGGTACTCACAACGCGCCCTGTTTTAGCAAATGTGTACTAACCACTTATTAATGCTACTTTGAATGTGTTTTAAGATAGAATTTGAAATGATTTTTCGGTGCCAGGAAGGTTAAAACTAGTGCTTGATTTTTAGTAGCGGAACTAATTGATTGGTGTCTGAATATTTCTTCTCTGGTGCTTATGAGGGTTTTGCTATGAAATGAATATGAATTATTCGTGAGTTTATTTTAAAATGAGTGAATTATAGATAATGCTTGGTTGAGATTTAGTATTTAGTTTTATTTAACAATGATGCCTTGTTTCGCTATTTAACACTTTTAAAATAAGCCTTCCAAGCACTATGAATGCATCGTTTATGCATCTTATTGTGAAATGTAAAGAATTACAGGAAATTCCCCCTTCCGCTTGTGTAATGTAAATGTCAGCTCATAGAAGCAAAATCTATACTCTGCTTTTGATGCCCAGCAAGTTTATAATTAATTTTGCAATGATATCTTTCCCCCAAACTCCTTACATCTCCACGAATGACGCTCGAACTAAAATATTAGACAAACAATTTGTCAGCATAATTGGAGTGGTCAGCTAGAAATTCTCCTGTCCTTCTCTATATCTTTCAGGTGAGAGAGAATGTAAAGAATTAAAAGCATTCTTCCCTATTTTTCCAGTAATGTAGTGACTGAACATTGATTCTGGTAACAAGTTTGATCAGAAGTAAAGGCAGGGTTAAATTTACGACAATTATTTGCTGTCAGAATTTTGATTGTGTCTCTCAGACAATGTTCCTCCGTTTCATTTTTGCGGAAATTTTACGTAACGTGTAGCTAATTATTTAAACGAAAGGCTTAATGAATCAGATTTATTTAGATAAATCAACATTATATCTATCTGTAATTTACATAATGCATAAAAGCATAAAAATTTTAACATAAAATGAGAACTCACATAATTATAGAAGCTGCATTGGTGTATCATTATAAGTTAAGGTCAAAAATGTAGGATTGTGTAAATATTCTCATCTTATATTAACTCTTAAAACCTTAACTCTCTTCACAGTAGTTATTTAATGATTTCTGTAAGTTGTAGAGACATTAGTTTTTTTTTCGAAGCAGAAAACTTGTAAAATGTGTAATTGTGTAATACCCTCGCCAGGAAACAAACTCATACCTTCCGATTATACGATAGACATAGTTTCAGGTACATTACGAAAGCATGCGGAAAGTAGGGAGAAAATACCTTATGCGCTTCCTTTTTAAAAGGCATATGTGGATAAGGGGACCCAGTATAGTCATATCCTGGTGAGTGAATTATTATCCTCCATTTTTTCGATGGAATGTTTAGAGTCTTCCCTCTTTTTTTTAAAGAAACGAAATCGGCTCCCGAGTGCCAGGCAAACGTACTTCCAGTTATACCACGAAGCCACGCGGAAAGAGAGGGAAAATATCTTATAAAGTTCTGCTATGGTTCCAAATTTCTTTGTAAAGAATTTTCTTAAATAAAAATTTTAATTTTTTTCTCAAATGAAATAAAAAAACGTGTTTTCCCCTTAGTAAAACAAAACAGAGGAGAACCTCACCAAAGTTAAAACATAAAAATGGCAGAGCAACAACCTTATGTTTGGCTTAATTTTAGTCAAAATCGATTTCAAGGGCAATTAGGTCCAAGTCCCTAGTCATCAGGAGAAAAGGAATCTGCGAGACTGGAAAGCAACTGTCGTACAAATACGTAATCGATTAAGTTCTTGATTAAATCTACGCCAACCACAAGGATGCTACTTTTTTAATTTTATGATCTGCATGAAAAATTAAAAATAAAAATACTGCATGAAATTTATTGTTACTGAGCACCTTTTACGGCGCATAAAGGAAGAAAGTTTAAGACCATGTTTTATAAAAATAACAATATTATTGAAATGAAAATACGAATCTTTACACAAAACGAAAATATAAGAGGAAAAACTTCTGCGTCATTAAATTCCCTTATCTAAAAATATGTTTGGCTGTTAAGGACTGATATTTCATTAATAAATTAAGACAAATTTATTTACCTTTTCAAGTAAAACTGAAACTTTTTTAAGGCCAGGCCTGAATAATATTTTTTTGGAAAAGGAAATAATTTTTCTAAGGAAAATAAAATTCTTAAGTTGCAGATAAGATGAATGATTCTAATACAAATTCAAAAAAAAATCTCATTTCTGTGCCTTAAAATGCTTTATGGATTTTAAAATCAAATTAATTATGTACGAATGAACTGCTGATAAAATAAAGATACGTCGAAATACGTAAATAAGCAAATGTGACAAAAACAAATTTGCAAATTATAAGAAACTCGGTTTTAATTATTTAAAATGCATTTACCATTATTTTAAAAATGACTGACTAGCAAAGAATTATCACTCTTTCTTAATTTATGTGCACCCTTTTTTTGGATAAGATTTATAGAAAAATGCCAGGAGTTTTCTATAAATAACTAATTCCTTTTCACTTTATTGTAAATCTTATCATAAATTCATATGCGAACTAAAAATATTCCAAAAAATATGTTAATGAAAAAAAGTTTCATTAATGATGAACCGGAAATTATCTTTAATGTGCCACTGTAAGTTTGAAAAATGGAGCTATAAAATTGAACCCGAAATGTTTACTCACATTCGCTCCGCTTAATAATTAATCACAAGCACCGATTTTGATAAAAAGAGTTAAAAACAATTTCGAGAATTTAAATTGCGAACTACGTCTTCACCAGCACTGTCTTGAAGCTATCAGTCGGAAATGATTAAGATAATTCTGCTAGTTTTAATTATGGTACTTTTGTTGAGTAATTTATCTCTTGTTCAAAGCAAAGAAAGCAGACACTTCTAGCGTTAAAAATTAAACTTTTATATTTTCTTTCTCCAAGAGTGTGCTTTGTCAATGTCTATGTTTAATTTCTAAAAGGGAAGTCGTCCAAGCAAATTAATTTAGCAGGCAACAAATTGCGAAGTATAACATGGTTCACAAATCAAACGTTGTTTCTGAGGCAAAAAGAATTTAGAATTTTGATACTGAATTTGGTTTTTAGAGGTAATTGATTATCCTAATGTTGGCTGAAATATTTCAAAATTCAATAGCTCCTTTCAAATTCAAAAGAGCGTAACTGCACTTATAAGAGTAAAGCTGCTATATGAAAATAAACGAGAAATATATATCAGAATAGTATATGTGATAAAGTATACAAGTTTCTCATTTTTTAGTAGAATTAAAAAGCATTTCAATTAACAGAGATTCAAACCATTATGATAGTGAATTATGTTGGAATTCAGCTTAGTGTTTAATATCTCATAACTTCGTGGTACTGCTGTTCTTTACTAAGTGGTTATTGAGCAGAATTTATATATATATGCAAGATAAAAATATGTAAATCAGCTTTTTAATTTAGTTTAATAATAGCCCTTTAATTTCTCTTTTTTAATTAGGTTATTTTCTCTTTATTCTGAAAAACAATTAATGACATTTTGGGGCTGAGTCATTTCAAGGTAAATCTATATCGCATGGCTTGCGTAATCCTAAGGACGTAGCTGATTCGGAACCTAAACTCAAAATTTCGCGAACCTTTCTGACCTAAACCAAAACCTTCCGCTTGGCATCTTTCATATTTGATAAATGCGCACCGTCAGCTTCAACTTCTGTGGTGCTTGGACGCTATTTCGTTGTGTCCTCTTCCTATCACAATAGTATCAAAAATGTAATATTTGGCGACAAAACTGGCGATATGTCATAGACGAAACAAGAACATTCTAGCACGCATTCTTAGCGGTTTTATCGGGAATATTCTCGAAGGTAGGTTGGAGCTCTATTTATCCTGCCTGTCCTGAGTAGTAGTAGTGTTTTGAGTTCAGAGATTAGCTTATGAGCGATCGACCGAGTCGGGAGTTGCACTTTAATGTTTCGCAGTGAAGCTGCCTTCACCCTTATCCTGAAGACTGTGTTGTTGATTATTTAAGCGTATTATCGTAGTTTTTGGACAACTGTAAACGTGTCTTTGAAACTGTCCTGTGTAATAATGCTTACTGGCGAATAAATTGTGTTTTGATGCTTTACCAACTATTATCATAAATTACTCCAAATCCAGGAAGAAACTCGTAGAACACAAAAATATTCCGGAAATAAGCGCGATTACAGTGCCAATTGAATTGTGGCCGGGAATGTTAATTGAAATGAAAATAAATATTACTCGGCTGTCTAGTTTCCTAATCATTACAGATTCAATGTTTTAGCATACTAAGCAATCAGAATTCTTCCTTTTCAATATGGATCTACTACGTTCTGAGCTATCCACGTGCTGCATAATCAGTATTTCTGCGTTTCTAAGTCTCGGTGTTTCTACATCAGTACTTCTAAATTTATTTTATTACATTTTAGTCGGATAGGATGCTTCGAGTGCGGAATGGAACATTGTTCCCCAAAGGGATTTCGGTACAGTATCTACGATATTGTAAAAAGTGTATCATTTGCAAGTCCAAAGTACAGAAGTTCTAACATCTAGCAAAAACGAAGTGTAGAGTTTATGTCGGCCATCTCTGCAATATTTAGAAGAAGTTTGAAAAACGTATGTTTTAAATCATCAGTTAATTAACGTTTAAGAGATTCAAGCATTACAGTTGGTTCAAGGTCGTCGATCTGTGTTTAATGAGCTGGTAAAACAGAAAATTATTGTTTGCTCTTCGGATTTTTCTAACAGCATTTCGTCAGTCGAAAACTCGAAATTATTATGAATTTAATTCAGAATTACTTTCTAGTGAGACAAAATTATTAAATATGTTGTGGACCTTATATTTTGTATTTAAATTTTGCTAAAGTCTCTGAAAGTTGATTGTGCTGTTTTGCAAAAATATGAAATTATTGGTCAAAAAATTTAATAACTCATAATTGTTTCTAATAAAATTACGCAACGAATTTTAAGATTTTTTAAACTACTTTTAGGGATGGATATTAAGATAATTAGACTAATCACAGTTTTGAATTCATGTTGAAAATTTTGAATTGTTAATAAGAATTTTTTAAGTTAATGAAATAATTTTGAAAAATTAAGTGTAGAATTTGATAAACAAATAGTGTTTTTGAGTATTACTACAGAAAATATTAAATGTTTCCACCAGTGTAATAACGTATGAAAATATGGGTAATTCAAGAAACTGAATAAGTGTCATAAGTAGAATGCAATTATGCTAATTTAAAATTAATGTTTCATTATATGTTCAAATAAACTCTGAAGACTCCCACTTTATTTTTTTTTTGCATATAATTATTTCTATTTTTTATTATAATGAAGTACAGTTAAAATTTTTTATATAAATGGAATGTTAGCGCAGTTCAAGAAGGCAAGTTTTCTTTAACCAAGAGAACGGAGGTTAAGGGTTAGGAGGAGGCTAACCAATAAGTTAGGCTAGTTAAGGGGCCTTGACACCCTTTAATTATTGGTGAGTAACGCCTTAACCACAAATTAGTTAATGTGAATTTGCACAATGGATGGAAATTTTTGTATTAAGAGAGAGCAGTGAGGTCTTTCAGTTTATATAAAATAAGTACATTAGAAATGTCTATAACAACAGAAAGCATAATTTTAGTAATATTATTTTCAAATGATGTTTTTATGATTTTGTAACATAATTAATAATTGTATTCAAATTTTTATATTTGAAAAGTTTTAAAAGCCTTCTGTAAACGGATACAATTATGAAGTTTATTTATTTTCTTTAATTCTACTTCTCTTCTATTTATTTATTCAATTCTGCGATATTTACAACTTAGAATCTTAACTTTTAGTAGTACTTTTCTCGAGAAATTTACGATACTTCGACTCTTATGAAACAGAAAAAAACTAAAAGTTTGATTGAAGCACATTAATTCACTTGGCAGAGTTTTTAAAGTACACTAAATATAAATTCCACTCTCAAATACGTAGCAAAGGAATTCTTTTTTGAAAACTGAGCACTCATTATGATGCCTAAGTAATTATTACTGATTTAGAAACAATGTAAATTTCTAGTAAAGTTGCTGGTTATTGCCAAGGTTAGTCTAGCTACCATTTATTTTTTAACTGTTCATGTGATTTATTAAATGGGAGTAATTTCGTTCGGAACGCTTAATCTCCTTTAAGAAGTAAAATAAAAAAATACTTTTACTTGAGATTCCAAAAGAAGGAAATAATGTAATTATTTCCACCATCGGAAACATACTGAAGAGAAATATTTGCAAGTTTTACACCTGGTCACATAATAAAGATTATTTTTATATGTGTTCGTTATTCAATGTTCGGTTAAAATTTTTTTAAAACAATCAGCGAAAGTTCTTTTTGTGCGGCAAAAACACTGTCAAAGAAAATATCACTTTAATTCATGCATCACAAATTTAAACTGATAAAAGAATTTTCCCCACTCTGTTTCCCTTACAAAAATAGTTTAACTTGATAATATGAACTTTAATTCAGCAAGAGAAATATTCTCCTTTATTACTGATTTTGAAAATCTTGCTTGCCCACAGTCACTGACCACTAATCGTTGGGCCTTGGTTAGGCTTAATTGCAGGTGTGGTTCTTTGTTTTTGCAATATTTAACGTGAATACGAGAGAGATTTTGCAGAAAGATATCTACAAAACATGCTTTCTTTTCCACTGCCTACTTCGCCCTAACTGATTAAGCAAACAGAAAAACTTGCCATATTCCTAAAATATCTTGTTGTCTCATAGTAATCATAGGAGCAGGAAATGAAAGTATCCATAAAAAGTGGCAAGTAGACAAAAATCATCATAACATTCCCGCAGACTAGGAAAGATACTCTAGGAATGTACTAAGATGTGACATTAAGCACTCAGAGGGATGTGTTTGGGAGGTTAAGAAGATATTCCATGATATTTTGAGGACATGGTAAATAGCACTTTAAATCCTTATCAAATTTCTTAATTACCAAATGGATTTAGCGTGGATGTCCTAAGGATATACTAGGATGTGACATTAAGTACTCGGGAGGATATATTTAGGAGGTCAAGAGGATATTCTGACATTATCTAAGAAAGTAATAGAGACTTAGAGACAATAAGAGTTAGAGATAATGTCTTGAGAATACACTGGGACCTGACATTAAGCACTTGGAAGAATGTATTTAGAAGGATTTGGTTTAGATTAGGATAATTAGGAGGATTAGGTGTTTAGGAGGATTAGGTTTAAGAAGATTATGTTTTCTATGATACTCTGAGAATGTGGTAGATAGGACTTTAAAGCTTCCTAATAGTTAGCGTCGGTAAGACCTAGGGAGGATGTCCTAAGGATATACTGTTGTATGACATTAAGCACTCATAAGGATATATTTAGGAAGTTAAGAAGATATTCAGATATGTCCTAAGAATGCAGCAAGTAGGATTTCAGATACTGACAACATCCCGTACTCTGCTTCTAGGACTTAACGAGGATGTCTTGAGGATAAACTGGGATGTAATCTTAAGCACTCGGGAAGATATATTTCGGAGGCTAAGAGGATATTTCGAGATGCCGTATGAATATAACAAACAGGACTTTAAATCCTAATAACAGCCCATACTTTGTCAACAGGACATTGTGAGGATGTTCTGAGGATTTGCGTGGATGTCACTTGAAGCAATCAGGAGGTTATGTTTTGAAGTTTAGGGAGAGATTCCGGTTTGTCGTGAGGATATGCGCTTATCCCGTAAGTAACATCTTCAGGGTATTCCAAGGATGTTTTTGCGATATGTGGAATCAGTGTTAAAGAAGTATTTACAGATTAAAAACTATAGTAGTATTTTAATCCGCAAAGTGTGTTGACAATATAGCAATATTCATGCATTAGAAAATATCTTAAGTGAAATGCGATAAGACAATAAAAATTCTGAAAATTTCAAATAATTTATTAATGTTAACACATATATTTATTAGAAATTTATATTTACATGCATATATGAACTGATATTTTTATTTAACTATATAATTTTCATGTTATGAATGATAAAATTACCTCCCACGATACGCGAAGCGCATCAGAACTGAGAGCTTCTACATCAACAGCAGTTGGAGGACCCTCTGGCACTGTCAAAATACAGAATATATTGATGAGAACAAATTTCATTTATGCATCTGTTTAAAATAAATAAATAAATTAAGTTTGATATGCCGATAATAAAATTTTGACACTGTTCATGAAAAATTAATCAATTTAAAAATTTTGATTATACATTATATTCTCTATGCATTTTAATATGCATTCACAGAAAAGCCGTATTCAGTCACGAAAGAAAATCTCTAAAACATTAAACATGTGTCTAAAAAATAAAAATGGGTGCTCCAAAAGATCTTAAAAGTGTAATTAAAAAATTTAATTAGTTTTCTCAGATAATTTGATATATCTTCTTAACCTGATATTGAATTAACAAATCGTAGACCAGCTAAAAACTGCGCTAATTTTCTAATGCAATGTGGCACAATACTTTCTGACTTTAAAATTACGCATGGCATATTTTGATTAAAAAAAAAGCTGCCAAGAAGTAATGTATAAAAAGAATTTTCATTTATAAGAAACTAGATTAAACCTCATTATAAAACTGTCAAAGAATAATTAATTAGTTAATTTATTTTTTTGCAGAAAGTATTAGGGTTGAATTCAGATCTTGAGTTAATTAATGAAAAAAAGTGAAATAGCTTCAAGCATTTTAACAAAATGTGAATTTTTTCTCTTTTAGAAAATTCATATTTATATCAGAATTTATAAAAAGTATCCTGTTAGTTTAACAATGCTTGTAAATACATTTTCAGTACTAATAAATCTTTTTAGTATATGGAGATTAGAAACACTAACTCAAATAAAATACAAAAACTCTAAACTTTTTTTGTGAAATAACTGAAGTACTAAAAAATGTAAATTACATTTACTTTGCAACAGAAATGTTTTGTTATATTCAATTTTACTTGTAAAATTCGTTTAAAACTACATAACCGTCTATTTTGAAGGTCACCTTGTAAGGTTTATTTTATGTTAATTAACAGTTATTATAAGTTTTGGATCTTTCCTATCTTATTCTAATTTCAGCTTACAATTTCCTGCCAGAATGTAATTTCAGAAACGCAGATAATGCAAATGAGAAAGATTACTAATATTTAAGTCGTGACTTAACCGACTTCAAAAGAGAGAGAGTGATTTCCTTACTAGCGCGCGTTTGCCTTCTGGCTACGTCTCTCTTAGCTGTTATTACGCTCGGCCATATCTTAGGCCCTTGCTAGGCTTCGCCGATTTAATTAATATTTAGGGGCCAACTAGTTAGATTCTGATAGCTTCGGCTATATCCTTTAAGAGCTTTAGTTAAACTAATTTTAGTTCAAATTATTAGCATTTTAAGTTCAAGCCCCCAGTGGCGGCTTTATGTAAAGTTCCAAGTCGGAACTAACTTGTAATAAAAGGTTTTAAACCCTCTTTAAGTCTCACTAGTTCTATTCACACTTAAGCGATTATTCGCTTGTTAAAGTGTTCATGGGGTTCGGAGTTAGAACTAAAGATTTAAAGAGAAAATCTGACAACCTAATACGAAAGTCTGTCATAGTAGATATTTGAAAATTTAGAAAATGTCTAAGTCATTTTGAATTTGATAATTGAATCATTGTATGTTATTTCCTTGTACGGAGTAAAGGAAACATTGTAATCGCGAAAAATTTCGGTCAGCGGAAATATTCATTTTCACGGTTGCCAAATCCATTTTAACTTTATTCTTTTTTTTTTAGTGATGTCTGTTTGTGTGGACAGAATAAAAGACTCTTTTTCCAAAAGGGATTGTGGATTAAAATGGATTTTTTTGTGACATCTGTACGTATGTGTCTGGCATAACTGAAAAAGCATTAGCTGTAGAACGTTGAAATTTTGTATATGGGAATTAGGATATTTTTATAATAGTGTACACATACACACACACACACATATATTTAATTTCAAAATTTGCAGTTTTTGATGTCTTTTCCAACTTGCCTTGAGCGATCGGCTAATTAAGTTAGAATAATTCGAGAAACTAAGATTTAATCAAGTGCAGTAAATATGTAAATTATTTAATAGGCCGTAGAATGAAGTTATGTGGCTTCGACTTCAGATCATTTTTCACATACGTGACTGCAATTTGATGAAGAAATTGAGGAATAATTTATTTATGACATTGCTAATGCTTCGAAATCTCTAAAAATGTTGACTGTTTGGACTTAATAATACAAATAAAGAACACATTATGCCAAACAATAAAATGAACTGCTGAATTTTATATTTATTCACGACTTCTGAATTCGATTTTTTCCAAGAAGCATAGATTTTTAATTTTCATTTCCAATACTTAAATATGCGCTTTACTGGATTTCGTATTATTTTTGCTATTTAGATACCTAGTTTCTTCTCAGTTAAAGATAATTAGGATAATAACAGGACGCTAGGCCAGAAGGACTATTAATTTCCTTTTGGCATTTTGCGATGAAAACTTTAAATGTCCGTTTCACTTTTTAAATTGTAGCCACCAAATATTATCGCCCTGTATTATACTATTTTAAAAAATGAAATAATGAAGAATTCGCATGAATGTGCTCATGTTCTTCGCATTGTGAAAAAGCAACTGTACTTAGAGCTTGTAGAGTCACTGGGTTATTTGGAAGCAGGAGATGTGAAAAATGAGCAATGCCCTCGCCGGGACTCGAACCATGAACTTCTCGAATACGTGTCGAGTTATTTTATTGCATATTTCAAATTTTGTAAAATTTTAACGAATTTTTAATTAACAAACTCAACCGATTTCAAGGCGAACAATGGCAACACTGCACACACACACACACAAAAACATTTTTATCTCCAGCCGGATAGACTGTCTATTGGAAATTATAAAGATAGGCTGTGTTTAAATATTTTTATTGAAGAGGACCATTACTTCAAATGCTCTCAAAACGTATAAGTGCATGTAAATGAAAAAAAAAAGTTACTTTGGAGTAACATAAAATCAGGAAGCTTTCAGACCTTTTTATTTATGAATTTTGTTTTAATTTATATTTTTTTACATTAGATCAAGATTTTTTGTGTTACATATTTTTAATTACTGTAATTGTTTTTACTGTAGCTTATTAATTTGCAATAAAGCCAAATATAACGACAACAGTTTTACTATTAACCATCCCCTCATCCGGTAATACATTTCGGACTTTACTCTTATTTACATATTTTAATTCTGAATTTGCATTTAAAGTTTAAACTTGTATCGGCCGTTAATAACCTCATATTTCAAAGCCTGCGCTCACATTGCAATTAATATACAGTACCGTGAACGAAGGGATCTCATACACTTTACATTCTAAAAAAAATCCACTTTTCAAATTTTGGTTCATTTAAAGCTAATTTTTCCGCTTCATTTGCAAAACTCTCATCCGTCCATTCAGCTACAGTAGTTTATTTTCTATCATCTTTAGAAACTGTTTTATGTTTTCAATTATTTCTCGTGATGCCTTTATTATAATATGGCAATTATTCTCCAGTGTTTTGCCAGCTTATCATTTGATAATTATAGAAGACTGTGAAAATATGTAAAAAATAAAATATAATGCAGTTCTGGAAACGCAAGGTCCATGGAAAACAGTGCTCTTCCAAACCAAAAGTGTCGTGTCAGGTCCTCGTTAGGTAGTGTAATTCACATAGCATTAACTAAATTCAGTTATGTACTACAGAGTGAATTTAGCTTAAAATAAGTTTTGTGTACTGTACGCAGAGGGTGAGGTAAGTGCCAGTCTTGTGAATGGTTGAAAGGGGTAACAAATTAGCTGCGAGATTTTAGAATTGCATTTAAAAATAAATTATGACTATTTAACTTTCAGTTTTGAAACACATCGAGAAGCAACGCTTTTAAGTAATACATTTAAAGCAATAAAAAGAACCGCTACATTCTTCGATCTTTGAGCGGAAAAATTCCACGATTTTACAAAATATGAAATATAAAATTCAAAATTCTGACTTCCAGGTGCACATGTTCGGGTAGAAGACTACGTTATTCGAAGTTTGATGGCTCTAGGTTCCGTCGCTTTTTCACAATGGGAGAGAAGTACTTACATTCATGCATCTTCATTAATTAATTCATGCTAATACGTTCATGCATTCAGGCATGCTTCATTAATTAATTTCTTAAAAAATAATGCAGGACGATAATATTTGGTGAGTGATACAACCTTTTATAATGATTCAGCGCAAAATCCCATTTCGAGACTAATAGCTCATTTGGGCTAACCACCCTTTTGGGCTAATAATGAAATAGATTTTGAAAATAATTATTGTCGATTTTATTTCGTAAAAGCAAGAAAAAGTAAACTACGAAAAGAAGTAGATTATTTATGTAATATTTCTTAATATTAATTGTAGTACTATTTATATTATTTAAATGTTATCTGCTGTTTACTGGAAAAGCAACTTTTAATATTTTTATTAAAAGATTCTAAATTATTACATGCATTATTTGCTGAATACATAAAGTTATCTTTAAAATTATCATGAGAGTTATGCATTTTGTGATTTATCTTACTTGTCCGATGGTAACATCGGAAAAACCCGTGAAATTCATGGTGGCAGGGAGTGCATGAATGCACCTGTTGTTGGCAAGAGTCTTGAGAACCATACAGATGACATTACGACTTTGCTCAATTCCGCCCCCCCGAATTTTGAATGAAGAGCACTATGGGGGGACGGTCTAAGGGTCTCTCCCTCTTTTTCTCCTATCACCAACCTCTCGAGAGGACGTTCATCTTGCCTCATATTTAGGGTGCCCCCATGCCGCACAGACACTAGACATTTACAAAAATTTCTGCCTTCTCCGGGATCTAAACATGAGGCCTTCAGTAACCTTGCATTCTGGCCAGAAAGCGGAAAGGGAGAAGTGACAATAAGGTTGCGCAACATAAAATAACAGGTTAATTTAAATAAATACCTTACAAGCTTAATTTCAGATCTCATTCAAAATCACATGGTTCAAGGTGTATCGGAAAGATATTATGACGGAAGAATCTAAAATTTGGAAATTTTGCTAAACACTTTAAAGTATTCTATGAAGTTGAATAATAAGTGAAACTGTATTTTGAATATATCCCCAAAACAAAATTAATGTGACAAATATTGTATAAATTTGAACAGAAAATACAAACGTAATTAACAGAATATTAAATATACTCCATGGATTATAAAAGAATGGTTGAGTCAAAAATTATGTACTCAACATATTAATTATCCTCACTTTAAAATGATTCATTTCCTGATGATATTGATAGCAATAACAATCGATCATACAAAAAGTCTGAATGAAATATTTTCGCCATTAGAAAAGAAATACTTCCTTTAAAAGAAAAATATTTCTTACACAATATTTATTACTGAATTATTACTACCATTATCATCAAAGGTTTCACCTTCTATCTAAAATATATTATTATATTGCTGCTATTTAAACTATTGCATCCATTCAGCGGAATTTTAGTTCAATGAGCTACATTTCTCCGTTTTCTATTCCTATATAACGAGTTCTCCGTTTTCTTATTATGGGTAAGTTCCTTTTTTGAAAGTGCCAGCATTTTTTATTTCAGTTACAGGCAAGAGGGAATAAAAATCGATAGTGAGTGTTTCCTCTTCCTTTTATGTATATACTGAATAATATATCATTTGAGTTGTCGATCGTAGGCGAAAGAGGAAAAAACTTTTTTGAGTAATGAATACTTAATGTCTTCATGCAATTACATTTTTCTGTTATACATAGAAGTACGCTGTAAAATGTATGTAATTATAGCGAATGTTATCACAAATTTAAGATTAATTTGTGAAAAGATAAGTGATTAACTACTTTGTTATAAATTCATAACTGGAAATCAGTTAGCTTAAGATTTTGGAAGATATTTATATAGTTTCTCGATATCAATTCTATTTGATTCAAAACATAATCGTAATAAGAAATAAAAATAGCATAGTGATGCAACATACAACAATTTTAAGATTATTTTAAAACTGGCTATTGTCAATGCGTATAAGTATCAATAGAGGGTATTAGTACATAGTGTGAACATGCTGTTTGATGATGAGGCTATTTGAATGCCTGCCATCCCTGCCACGTCGTATACCTGAAGTTCCGTATAGATCAACATGCATTTTTGTGTATTATTGCTCTACAATCCTAACTGATTGCTTTCATTTACCTGCCAATGAACCGAGGTGCATGGTTGATGACTTCCGGTTTCATGTGTTCTTTGTTAAAAAACAAACCCCAATAAACTCCACATAAGATGCCTGGAAAGAGTTCTTTCAGGGCTTGGGTAGATGCTTTCCTCATATAACAATACAACAAGCGTCTTTTAGGTCCACGGCTTATATTACACTGCTGGCCACCCAAATGGCAACACCAAGAAAGACAAGAGATATCACAACAAAATTTATTTAGTAGATAACATGTTGACCAAGTATCAAATGATTAAATTTATAGACTTCTGTGAAGTGTGGTTCCTTCCAGAATTAGTAGCCAGGTAGCCGTTATTGTTGGAGATCATCGCTGCCACACGCGTCGGCACTGATTCAAAGAGACTTTGGATGTGTTCTTGGGGTACAGCAGACCACGCAGCTTCCACACGTTGCCAAAGTTAATCTGGTGTGGCAGCTTGGGATGTAATTAGACAGATAATCTTGCCTTATTTATATAACTCAAATCTTAAATTACAGATTTGAGTGAACATGTCATTCTGTGATGAATTTTCCTTCACCAATTATTACTGCAAAGTGTTATCTTACTATTCTTTGATTATTTTCCGTTCCTTTGTAAATTTGAGTCGTTTAAATAATGAGTGCAATTATAATAAAGTCTACACTATTAAATTATCGTACTGCAAATTAATGTTTGCTTTCAGAATGCCTGCCGCGAATATTATAAATCGCGCTGTAAATCTTAAATATTTTAGGAATCGTTATTCCTGTAACATTAAAAGTAGGTGTAATATTAATACAGTATTATGTTTTGTATATTTAAATTTATAACAGAGCAACATAAATATTGATTTAAAGTTGAAATTTTACAACACAGTAGAACGCATATTTTAATGTTTGTCTAACGACGTTTCAGGATTATTGTAATCCATTACATCAAAAGACTGCACGAACAAATTCGAAAAACAACAAAAATTAAACTGCAGTATATATTTCTTCTGCCCAAACGAGCGTTGTTTAATCTGTCTGTTTTGATACAAACTCCGGAATTTAGACATGTATCTTTTTCCATGACACTCGCATTTAATGTATTTAGATTGGTATTATACACACGTAGTATACTACTAAAATTTTTGGAAAAGAGGGCATTAGACGTATTTTCGAGCGGGAAAATTTCTGTTTTGTTTAATATTTCGTAATAAAGCATCCAAAATAACTAGCTGCTGTAACTTGTTAGAAATTATTTATTGGAAGTACAGCAATTTATTTAAATTCAAAATAGATTCAAAGCAGATTAGCTACAAACTTAGAAGACATATTACAAGAACATAAATAAAAATCTGATGCAAATACCGCATGACTTTCTTATACGGAATATAAAATCATACGCATTTTTTTTTGCTGCACCTCATTTAAACTTATTTCCTCGAATTTCATTAGAGATAGATTTCTCATTCAATTAATTCAGTTCTCACTTCGCGGCAATATATCTTCATTATTAACATATTTCAACTTCAAAATATCTTCATTAAAAATTGAAAACTGTAAAAAACATAAAACACAAAATACAGTTAAAACAAGTAAAAAAACAATTTTTACAATTAAGATCACAGTTTCTACGCAAGAAACAAACAATTCGGCCAGCAGGTTAAGAAGGCAGATTTTTCGGTGCACAAGAGTAAATGTTTCCCTTTGGTCAAACTCGGCAAAAGACACGAAAGTTGCAGAAACTGACTTAGCTCACTATTCTGCAAAGTTTCAAATGTAAAAAAATAAGGCTGCTATGGTAAAAATAATTAGACTTAGCCGCACTTGAACTACTGTTAAATTGTTGATAATTCTACAGCTATTGCATGCAGATTGATTGAAATCATAAAAGCCTTAACCGAAAGATAAGAACAACATAAGCAAAAAATGCACAATTTACCAACATATAAGAATAAATAATACTGAACTCATTGAGCTGAGTAACAAAGTGGGTATATATATATATATATACTTTTGCTGCGGCCGATTGAAACCCAAAAAGGAATGTGCGCAACTACATGTTGTAGGAGTCCTGTATACAAAATTCTGATGCTCTGAGGCTACTCATTTTTGACTTATGCGAGATATATGCATATGCACGTATGTATGTACAGACGCCACCAAAAAAAAACTCTTCTGAATTCATTTTAAATCAGTTTTATAATTTGTTTGGGGAAAAGAGTCCTTTATTCTGCCCTTACTTACAGATGTCAAGCAAAAACATCGTTAAATTGCATTCGATAGGGATCAAAATGGATATTTTCGGTGAAATATGATACATGGAAATTTTCGTGATTACAATACTTCCTTCACTTCACGCAAGGATGTAAAAATCAAAGTATTAAAAACTTTTAAATTTGCTAGACAGTCTTTTTACTTTCTTGTAAGAATTGAAGGAAGAACTGTAATCGCGAAAGATTTCGGGTATCATATTTCAACGAAAATATTCCTTTCAACCGCTCTCGAAACCATTTGAACGATGTTTTTGCTTGACATCTGTACGTATGGACAGTATAAATGAGTGTTTTTGCGAAAAATTATTGAAAAATGCATTTAAAATGGATTCACTAGAGATTTTCTCTTCACGTCTCTAGGTACGTAATTATGTATGTATCTCACATAAGTCAAGAACGAGTAGCCGTAGATCGTTGAAATTTTGTATATGGAACTACTATAACATATAATTGTGCACCTCCCTTTTCGTTGCAATCGGCTGCAGGAATCGCATATATATATAAAGGATATAACAAAATATGATAGCTGTTTTAAAAAATAATTGGCGTCCTCAAAATTAACATTCTAAATTTGGTACTGTCCCTCTAAATTCATCCTTTCTCCCAAATTCGAGATCCTTCGAAATTACATAACGTTTTTATGCACGTACCTCCTGCCCAATCAATTAATTGTACACAGAAACTTTCTCTCTAACTCGAACTGGAACTATCAACTTCTCCCATCTTCCTTTCAACTGCTGCGCTCTCTTTCGCTTACGCTTTCTTGATGGCAACACGCTTCCTTTTTACGCTGCTGCTTATTTGTCTGAAATGACAACGCATCTTTTTATCTGTGCATATAAAAATTCATTTGTAGTCAAGTATGATCGAAAAGTAACAATCTTTGGCAGAAGACGTCATTTTGATGTGCCTACAATAAATATTGGTGATTCGCCGAAATTAGTTTTTTGAACATTTTATTCCAGCCTTATCTACCGTCTTTTTCCGAAAATAAGACACTGTCTTACTTTCTTTTTTGGTCCAAAATACGCGCTAGGGCTTATTTTCGGGGGAGGGCAAAAATAAAAGTATCTTTATATATTTTTATTTAATATTTATTTTACACAGAATACAGACATTTAAATTTATTCAATTACAGTCATGTCATCTTCTCCTGGAACATCGTCATAAATAAAATTCTGAATTATATTCTGATTTTCTTCAAATCCATTTCTTGTTGAATCATTGGTACGAATCTTTCATGTCTTGCGATATAGCTATCGTTAAATTAATACTTCTTGTCTAAGTAGCCTGTTCGTAGTGCATTGGAAACATCACTATTAGTTATTTTGTCCCATGAATTTTTTACCCAATTCACAACTTCTTGTAAGCCTGGTTTTACAAAATTACCTCGACGATTTCTCACCATTCTGTTTTCAATATATTCATTGATTTCCATCCGCAAATGATCCTTGAATGGCTTGTTTATTGCAATGTCAAGTGTCTGGAGGTAACCAGTCATTCCTGCCGGAATCATTATTTGATCAATCTTCCTCTCAGAAAGAAAGTTTTTCATGTCTTTAGCGCGGTGAGTACCGGCTGAATCCCAAACTAGTAAACCTCTATTCTGACTCCTCAACAGTGGTGGCAGCATAATATCAACCCACTTTCATATAACTGCTTGGGTGCACCAGACGTTTTCACTTTCAATGACATAAATTCCTGAAACACGTTGAATCTGGTCTTTTTTACCTTTAGTGATTAAAAATGGCGATACTTTCTTGCCATCTAGACGAATCGCCAAAATACAGGTAACACGTGCACTATCGTAACCGGTAGAAGGAACGTAAATTGACGAAGAAGCCTTGTGGTGAACTGTCGTTTGAGCTCCTTGGCCTAGGAATACCGCGGTCTCATCCATAGCAATCATGTTGGAGAGTTGGTATTTCGAAAAATCGATGCCATCAACAAAAAGCTTAAACGCAAGTGCACGCTTAACAACTTCATTGTCTTCCAGCTTAAACAATGTTGTTGATCTCCTTAGAGACAGTTCATATCGTTTAAGGAAGTTGTCCAACCAGTGTGACGATGCTTTAAATTCTTCTGTGGATATATCAAATTCAATTGCTGTTTCAAGGGCAAATTTTTGAATATCAGCCCTGCGCACAACCAAAGCCATTGCTCTCCTGCCTGCAATCCATTCCCAGATGCAATCTTCCAACTCAGAAAATAACGGCTGCCGACCTGATCCAAATCTGCGTTTTTTCTCATTTCCTTGGTCCACCAGTTGACACAGGTAATCGTAGTCTGCACGCCATTTACGAACCATACGGAGATCCAGCATCTTCTCTTTACAGAATGCTACAAGATTTACACCCCTGGAGTCTTCCACAATTCCCTTTTTGTACTCGACGGAATAGCTCTTTCGTTTTGTACTCATTTTAACTGGGATTAAAAATTATTCAATTTATTTTTAAATAAAATTACGTATGAGGAAATAATCAGACTTACAAGACTGAAATGAACATTGTATACCTGCACTGTCGGTCAATGTAGATTGCTGCCTTATGTTGTATTTTTAAGATAAATTCCAAGAATTAATTTGAAACGAACTGTAGAGGTAAACAATTAATTTCTCGGAATATTTTGTTTCAAACATTTCTCTGAAATAGAGTATTAGGAAAGCTAAACATATTCTTAATAAATCAACTTATACTTAATAAATCAACAGCATTTTTTAACGAATTCTTTTTGCACGTTATTTTAACTAGTGATCATTTTCGGGGGATGTCTTATTTTACAAAAAGTTCCGAAAATCACGATAGGGCTTATTTTCGGAGGATGTCTTATTTTCAGAAAAAGACGGTATACAGCCATGTTCTACAGCCAAAAGTTAAAAAGGAACGGATTCATGACTGCGCATTTAGTAGTATATCACATATATATATTCCTACTTTGATACTCATTACGGTGAGCTTAGTTTTTTTATTCTTATATGTTGATAAATTTTGCATTTTTTAGCTTTAAAAGTGATTGAATTATGTGGTTTTTATGTTTCTGTTAAGGATTTTATACCTTTTGTCAATCTGCATGCAAAATACCAAAATTATCAACAATGTCAGTTTGCGCCAAACGTTTAAGTGGCAATATAAGTATAACGAACAACCATTTGTTTACATTTGAAACTCAATAGAATAGGAATTAAATCAGTTTCTGCACCTTCTATTTCTTTTTACCTAGCGGAGCCAACTTCCAGTTTTGTGCAACGAAAAATCTGTCTTCTTGCCCGCTGGTCGTGCTGTTTGTTTTTGCGTAGAAACTCTAATTATAATTGTCAAAATTGTTTCTTAAATTGTTTTAAGTGTATTTGGTGTTTTATGTTTTACAATTTTTTATGTATTTTACAATATTTAATGAAGATGTTTTAAGTTTTTATCTGTTTTTGCTTTGCCGAGAAGTGAGAATTGAATTAATTAAATGAAAAATATACCTCTAGTGAAATTCGAGGCAATAAAGTTAAGTGAAACACAGCAAAAAATGTGTATAATTTAATAGGCCATGCAAGGAAGTCATGTGGAGTCTATATTAGATTTTTTTAGATAATACTTTCGAAAATTTTCAAAATATGATACTATCTCCTAATTTCATACTGAAATATAACAAGACAGTAGAATGAGACTGCACAAGTATTGTCAAATGATGGATAGAACTTAGACAGCAATCCTCATGAGCTCAAATTTTATTCCATCGTGTGAAGCTTGCTTCGTATGCTTTTGTTTCACTCCTTGCTATATAGTGTTGCGTTATACGGGTTCGTGGATTTGAGAGTATCTGATGAAAACACGATGCAGAACAATAAAAAGCACAATTTATTTACAAGAATCACTACTTACAGCACAGTTCCAAAATTACCTTTAAAAGCGTCGGAAATCACAATAAATACGCTGAAACAATCAGCAACACAGCTTCAGGTTGTAACTGTAAAGGTAGCTTCACGGCAACACTAAACTTATAATAAACACCGTGGAACAATCACCAATACACTGTCAAGCTATACTGTAAAGGTAGCTTCACGGCAAAGCACTATCTCGATCGCTTTGCGTTCACAAAACTCTCGCGTAGCTTAGCACTCACAGTAAGCAGCTATTCTCACAATGCCGGCTCTCAGAAACTCAGGAGTTTATATAGCTTTTCCTTAGGTTCCACACGTTTCGAGAAATATCTCGACAGGAAGTTATTCTAGAAGCTTCCCGATTGGACCATGAGATATTGCCAATTTGATCGCCAAATGGGCGATAAAGTCGCCAATCTGGCAACCCTCCCATACATTATTTTATGGCAACCCTAGCGCTATGCCGGAAAGCTTACATACAGGTGCAACCGCCGAATTTTTCGCAACAATAGTATATGATTCACGTCTTTTGTTTCACGCCGGAATAAAGAATTAATTTCATAAGCTATTTATCATGTATTTCATTTCCACTTTCTGTAGAGGACTTTTTTTAAAAATTTTATAAAATAGCTCCTCTCATTAGGTCAAAACTGGAACAGTGTATCTCCTGTTCTCTTGATAATAAAATAATCTTTTTTTCACGTAGACATGAATTCCACACATTTTTCGCTTATATCTACATTTGAAGTTAAACAAAATGCTGTCCACCACAACTCACTTGCTATTCTGTACGCTTGATTCCTTTCAGCACCAGAGATGTTACATAACGAAGAATCTGTATGTATGTACACTGCACAGGAAAAAAAAGGGGGGGCAATCTCCCGTTCTACTGGGCCGATTGACACAATTCCAGTTGCGATTTTTATGTCTCGAAAAGCACAACTTAGGATATGTATTAGATTTATATATAGCATTGTTCTGATACACGTATTTTGACACAAAATCGGACATTTTCTGAAATGACGTACCAGTTTTTTGCATATTTCGATTCTACGACTCAAATTATGCCTAAATATTAAATTTTATAAAATTTTGTGCGAAATTTACTGAGAAATTTAAAAATTTATTTTGGCAAATTTTTTTAGTTTGTAGCAAGAATAATTCACTTAGGTAATTAAATTCTTAATTTATGGCAACCTACTTACTTTCATTTTTTTTGATTGATGCACGAGCGGGAAAATATCCATCGTTCATTCTTTCAAATAATATTAACAAAGTGCGTAAGCCATATTTTGAACGCGCCAGTATGTAAATTCACGTATATCTTAAAAAAAATTGAATAGAAAACTTTAATTTTTTGCAGATGTGCCTACAAATAAATTTACTTTAAGATGCTGGCATGCCAATTTTTTTCCATATTTCGATTTTACGACCCAAAGTATGTCAAACTGTAACGCTTTGTAAAAGTAGCATGAGTAGTTTTTGAAAAATAACTCTAAAAATTTTAGCTCCTCCATGTTAATTGAATTTGGTGTATATTTATTAATACCGCTTTTTGATTAACGTATTTGATTCTTCTTTTCCCATTTCGAAATTTAGGTTCATTCCAAATAAAATTCGCCTATTTTTTACGATTTATTTTTAAAATTTGTATTTTAAATAATTTTTATAGATTTTTCGAAAAACATTTTGAATTATAACCTATCAAATTTTTGCCATCATCTTAAAGTAAATCCATTTTTAAGAATACATGCAAAATATTAGCGTTTTTTATTCCAAATTTCCTAAGATATACGTGAACTTACATTTTGAAATTTGCCGTATTTATTATAAGCGATAATAACGAAAATGTGGTTTACGCATTTCATTAAAATTATTTTAAAGAACGGTGACTTTTTTTACGCTCGTGGACAAGAAAAAAGATTAAAGGAAAATAGGTTGCTATCAATTCAGAAATTCCCCAAGTGAATTATTCTTGGCGCAAACTGAAAAAAAAAATGCGCCAAGATAAATTTTAAAATTTTTCGCCAAAAATTACAAAATCTATTATCTAGGCATAATTTGAGTCGTAAAATCAAAATATGGAAAAAAATTGGTAAGTTATTTCAGAAAATGTCCGCTATTGTTTCAAAACGCCTATGTTAGAACAATGCTATATATAAATCTAATACTTGTCCTAAATCGCGCTTTCGAGACATGAAAAACGCAAGTTGTATTTCGTTAATTGGCCCAGTAGAACGGGAGATATAGAACTGTTCCCCTCCTTTTTTGCGCAGTGTACTTATATCCTTGCATTGTTGGCAACGACAGCACCTAAAGCCTCCGAATTTTTAATATTCGTAGTCCTCCACCAGAATATGCTGAATTTGAATTCAGAATTTTGATTTTGTTTTTGATTTATTTATATTTTAAACAAACTCAGCGATTTGAAAGGGAGAAGTGGCATCATTGTAGGAAATAAAGCATTTTTATTTCCCGTGTGCGAGACCGTTGACATTCTGCAAAACGTAAGATACTTATCTTTCAATTTTTTTCTTCTTTTTAATCTGACTGATTTATATTAAACAATGAATTTAAATCATAAAACGCTTAATTAGAAATATTAAATATTTTATGAAATTACACTAGCTGGATCCCATTAAAATCATTATAAACGTTTTCCTTTTTACGATAACTCTCTAAAGCGGCTGATAATTCGAGCGGCTAGTTTTCAAAGAAATACAATAGCGAAATACAAATACAAAGAATACAAAAATAAAAAGAATACAAAATACAAAGAATACGTAAATACAAAGAATACAAAAATAAAAAAGGTATGGGAACCATTTTCGTGAATTCTAAAGATATGCTGTTTTCGAATATTTTGTGATACCGTGCTTGGATTATATGTGGCACAATGTAAAGAAAGAGATGCTTATTAATAGAACTGCAAATAAAAACACAAAACGTTGGATCAGCAGAAGTGAGTCCAAGAGCAGAATGGAAATCTGCGATACTCAGAGAGACGATAAAAACAAATCCTCTGTGCGACGTTAAAATTTGAAGCCTTTTAGGTTTTCTTTTCTTTTTTCTCCTCCTCTCTCATTCTTTCCTTTTTCTTTTACAATATTAAATATTTTCCAATTTCTTACAATTAAACATTTTTTTTTCTATACTTACATTTTACATTTAGTTTTACTTTAAAATTTTCATGTAACACCACCTACTACAATAGTTATTTCTAATTTTATTGGAACTTTTATGTAAAGTCAATAATGACACAGCAGTGCGCATGCGCTTGTTTTTAGAAAAGCCTCTATCTGAACTCTTGTTGTATACATGACTGCAAAAGATAAATATCCAAGAAAAGAATTATTTCGTTTCAGATTAAATTCATGTCTAGTATCCTCGATGAATGGTTTCCTTTAGTCTTGTTTTATGACACTTATCTTTATAATGCTGCATTTTATTATCAGAACCGTTTTCCCATAATAAATCAATATTATTTTGGGTATTATTTTGGAATCCTAACTGCACGATATCTCTCAGTTCCTTAGTATTTTCTGGAACATCTATTAGCACATATAGTAAAAGAAATGCTCGTCATAAGACTCAAGCAATAACAAAACTAGTCGCCTAGAAAGCCAGACAAAACCCCGTAAGTAATCCAATATTCTCTTGCTATTCTTAGAGTCGGCAGTTACAAACAAACAATAAATGATCAGCCAAAAAGAAAGAAGAATTTATGAAGTGTTGTTGTTGTAACGTAAGCAGAGTTGGGTCACGTCTCGACTGGACAGTATCGGTGCCAAGAATGTCTTTTTTATCCGAAACCTGTCGAGCGAGAAAATATCCTCTTTGACAAACTGCTAATACAATCCGCAGGCGTAACTCTAACTGCACAGTTTATTAAATTACTGGCAGAAGTATGGCGATAATGTCGAAACTTATCGCAAACAGTACTTCTGAAGGTTTTGACAGTTGATACGGAAGATGCATTTTAAAGGAATTTTCACAAATATCGATCCTTAACTTGATATAAGTGAATTTCAGGAGACGTTTCTCTAAATTAAGAGTAACAGGTTTTTAGGGTTACATTAGAAAGCTTTTAAATCTTCACAGTTTATTATGGATGTTTATTCCGTGAGATTTGATAATTATGTATTTATTAACATATAACTTTATAACTGTATTTTGGCAACGTTATATAACTTCGTTGTATTCTGTATCTTTTACCTGTAAAATTATTTATATACTACCCTCCAAACTTTAAGGAACAGCATTTTTTTGTGTCTAATTTGAGAATGAAGCAACATAGAAATAAGAAATTTACAGAACATGTTCACTAAGCAGTTCTTTAATGAATGTGACATAGAATGTTTCTAAAGTTCAACACAAAGATGAATTACAACAAAACACTGCACTCTGGCAGAAAACTCCAGTCTTGGAGAAACAGTATATCACAGTTTTTTGAGGAAACATGGGATGTTAACATTACAAAAATAGGTTCTAATAAGAAATGTGTCCATCCTTAGCTGCAATACATTGGTAGCAGCGACGTTCTATGCTGTCAATTAAGTTGTCGATCAGTGACATGGGAAGCAACGACCTAATCCTTTTTTAATAGGATGGAGGAAGTTTTTTTCAAAGGAGTAATCCTTTTTCAAACTCATCTAACGACCTCGGAAGAGGACTTAAAGCAGCAACCTGTTTTTCAGGGTAGTCCTAAAGATGCTCTATCGGATTCAGAGTTGGCCATTCCATCCACTCAATACCGTGACCCTCAAGGTATTCTTCAGCAACCTGAGATCAGTGCGGTCGGGCATTGTCGTCCATCAGAAGAAATCCAGGACCAATAGCAGTGGCATATGGGCGAACATATTGATCAAGGATCTCACCTCGATATCTCACACCGGTCAAAGTTCCTCCATGGAACACATGAAAGTCAGTGTGACCACCGAGAGAGATCCCAGCCCAAACCATTACTCCACCACCTCTGTAACTGTGTCTTTCCACAATGTGGGATCCCTCTAGATCAGTTGACGACCTGAATCGCTCTCCAATGTGAACCTGGACTTGTCTGTGAAGAGGACAGACGTCCATTGTTGACTGGTTCAGGAGACGTGTTCACTTGCCCCCTATAAACGGGCACCTGTGTGTCATCGGATCAAGGGGCACACACAACTGGTCGTCTTGCTTACAAACCTGTACTGTGCAGGCGTCTGCGCACTGTAGTAGCTGAGATTCTTGTTCTTGTTGCCATTAAATGATTTACCATGAGCTGAGGCACAGTAATGTTATACCTTTTTGGGGCCAAAAGACCTAAATAACGGTCTCCTGCAGGTCTTGTAGCTCCAGGTCTGTTTGGAACATGTCTTTTAGACACAGAATAATCAGATATACACTGATTCCATAGTCGGTGGTCCACTCTACGAGAGACATTGAGACGTCCAGCAGCATCAGCTTGTTAAATCCCCATTTCCATCCATTCGATCGCCCGCCACCTCAATGAATCGGGCAAGATTTCTCCTGGATATTGATACACTCTTCTGGATATTGTCACGAAACTGTAGTAATACCTGAAGATCATCCTTTGTATAACTAAAATACAATTTTTTCATTTTTTTCTCCAACTCTTATATAAGTATTCGTTAGTAGCTATTGTTTTTTCATATATTTTCTTAAACTTCGTTACGTTTATGTATATTACCTGTGAATTTAAACGTTACTGATATTTTTGTAATGGTGAACTTTGAAAAACATGCTGTTCCTTAACTGTTAGATGGCAGTATATTTCACAGAAATATTGCTGGAAGAACTTTCACGTAATGGTCTATAATTTTATGAGAGTTACTTTAGATGCAGTCACGGACAATGTAAAAATGAGAGTTTCTTAAATGAGTCAAAATTCATAAGTATTCAGTAAAATAAAACATTTAAAGTATTTGTAATTATTTAGTGTTTCTAATTAATAACAGACGAGTTTTATTAAATAATATTCCGTTTTCGTATAATTATACTTTTGGTAGGATATTTTTAGTTTAATCAGTGCTAAATTTGAAAAATTTCTTTCTAAAATGAAGATGATTAGTGCCATATTAACAGTTGTACAAAATATTCATTATTTTTTAATCTGCTATGAATCGAGGTAAGCGAACATTGACTTAATGTTAGGTGGAATAATGGTCACATTTTGCTACATGCATCATTAAAATCGAGGCTATTCCAAACGATTAGCCAAACGAATTTTAACTGTTAAGCGCAGAAGCTGCCATATTCCTCCAATCCATTGTTACGTTTCTCTGAGTAAAGTATTTTCCACGCTGTTGCATATTTATGCGGAATAATATCTTTTAATTTAAGATATTGCAATTTTTGCCAGTATAATGAAAGGGCCATTTAAAAATCATGTAAAGGATTCTGAATAGCATTTTATTATTTTTAAGGGGCAGCAAAATTTCGCTCAGAATACGTCTGTTTGAAATGCAACCTATTTGCGTAGATTTTATAGCATTTGAAAATACAATACTGCTATTTTAGTGAGGATCAATCAATCATTTACATACATCCTCAGCTTTAGCATAAATAAGAGAAGAATTTTCCTCATTTAGGAACCTTCATTGCCCACAATTTTCCTTATTTAACAGTTTATTCATTTATATCAATAGGAAAAATGAAATATAATAATGAAAATCCTACACTGAGCAGTATAGAGTGCAAAAATATACTGCATTTTATAATCTTGTGAAATTTTAACTGTTAAGAATTTGGTTTTATAGATGGTAGCAGTTGGTATTATCAAAAGAAGACTTTCCGCTGTTAGAAATAATATTAATAACCTTGTCGTGCTTCTATTTCATCCTTCTGTCAGATACAAGAAGGCTCGGTGGTACTGTGGCTAGTGCGTCGCGCCCTGGGGTTTGCTACAAGCTGACCACTTGTCCAGGTAAAGATGCACAAGCAGCCCGGAGCCCGCGGTCTAGAAAGCAGATATCAGGGCACTGCCGGCCCTGGCTCTCTAAGGGCTGTTTGTCAGTTTGTAGTTTAGTTTTAGTCAGTTACAACATTGCACAGATTCTCCAGAAGTTCAACTTTTCAAGTCATTTTCTCGCCTATCAATAAAATTCGTATTCGATTCTTAAAGATCCCATTTCTAACTTTAATTCTTGATGAGTTTATAACATATCTTGTCAGTGTGGTTTGACATATATCGTTCAAACTAAAAGATCGTTAAAGTTTCGCATCAAGGTGCACAAATCTTATGTTCGAAAAGGTGACATTAACAAGACAACTAATCGTAGTTGGAAATTTAATCAAAATATGTGACTTTGGCTTTGCACCCTTCGTGAATTGGATTTTACTGAGGTCTTTTGCATTCATGAAATTTATACTGTTTAATTAATAAGTTTAATTTAAATCCATTTTTTCTTAGCGCTTTTAAAATTCTATTAATTGAATTTTTCAGTTTTCTTTATTATTTCTGCCGACAGATGGCACTACCTTTTCATTCACTTTACTCCTTTTGGGTATAAATACAACCGTGGCGTTTTCTTCATTACAGATTTCTGTGGTGCTGATGAAGATGGACCTGTACTTGTTTAACCTAGAAATCGATAGAGTTTTGAATAAAATCTACGACAGACACAAGGTTGTTGCTATGCTAAATTTATGTTTCACTTTGAAGTATTTCTTTTCTGTCCTGAGTTGGTATTATTTTTGCAATGTTAATCTTTTCTAGAGAAAAGCAAAACATTTGTGCAATTTCTTGTGAATTGAATTTCAGTAAAAGCAGATGTTTCAGAATACGTTATACTTATAATATTTGTTTTTAAGAGTTGTAAATATTTCAAAATTGCTTATTGGACACATACATGAGTAAATATTTTTGTAAAATATCGTTCCGTATTTTGGATCACACGTATAAAAGTGACATCATACTGTTTTATGATAACTTCAAACTTTTGGCTGAATTCTAAAAAAATATCCAAAGTCATGCTGCGAATTTTTTTGTTTACAATGTGGTAACTGTACTTAAAAATGAAGTAATAATAATTATTACGAATATTAGATGAACAAATACGATAAAATTCTAGATAATCAGATTTATTAATATAAACTAATACTTGCTATTTTTTTTTCAATCAGAGTTTAAAAACAACGAACTATAAAATCTTCTAATCTTTCATACTGTAAGAATAAAGGTGTTTTCTGCATCTGATTTATAAAAAATTCTAGCAGAGACATCAAAATCGTTAAATTGCTTTTACTCGGTGTTTATGATAATGTTTTACTTTCTTAAGGCTTAATTTTTATTTTTTTAGATTTTTAACAAAATATGTCGAATGTATTTTTACTTCAAAGTAGTTAATTTTCTTAGAAAAATACGAAACGTGGAATGAAACAAAGTTTGAATACACTGATACAGCACGTTTCAGATATAAAAGTATTTTTCATAACAAAGAAAACTCGTAAACGGTTTATAAAATGAAAATACTTAAAAGATTTAAGCAAAATAGCAACGCAGCAGATTTCACTTTTGATGTTGCTATAAATAAAAGATCCTTAAAAAATGAATATCACATATGTGAAGGTAAGTAAAAAGGGTCGAGATAAGAAGATTTTGTAATGGAATGTGTGCGCTAAAATGGAGAACTGAGGTGGTACAGAGTGCTGTTTGGCGATAAATAAGAGAGATCTGCTATTGTAAATAATCATTTTTGGCGCGACTATTGAACAGTATGCTAGTCAAAAGCGAAAATTATCCCCATGCATCTTGTTTATGCAGTTGCCGACGGAAATGGAGCACTGCTGAAAGAAGTCTTTCTCTACACCTCCTATGCTCCAACTGCTCCGTTTTAAATTTCGAACGGAGGATGACGATTTACACTAGAGCAACCCTTTCATATACTGCCCAACAGCGCCGTATGCCCACTCAACGTGCCATTTCCACACACATATTCAACTGAAAAATCTTTTTATTTCGGTTCTCTTTTACCTGCTTTTACATTTTTAGCTCAAAGGGCGTTAACTCAGGAAAGGCTATTAATTTCGTTTTGGAATTTTGCGTTGATTCACTTTTTAAACTGTTGCCACCAAATACTACAGCATACATTCCGTTGTTTTATCACAATGCGAGAAACATACATGCATTTATGCAAATACTTCCTTTATTTAATTTATTTAAATATAATACAGTCTGTATTATATTTAAATAAATTAAATAAAGGAAGTATTTGCATAAATGCATGTATGTTTCTCGCATTATGATAAAACAACGGAATTTAGAGCCATCAAATTTTGATTAACTTAATCCTCCACCAAATATGGAAGCCCTAATTTGGAATTTAGAAGTTGTTTTACTATCTATTTCTATTTTGTCAGACGTTAAAGAATTTTTGATTAAGAAATTCAACGATTTCAAAGTTAAAAATAGCAACACTGTACAAAAAACAACAACAAAAATAAAAATTACCTCCAGTGCGCGAGACTGTGTATCGGAAAGTCTAAAGACATGCTAATTTAAAAATTATTTTGGGATATTGCTGTTGAATTGAATTTTATAGTTTTAGTGCGAAGAATATGATATTTAATAAATAAAGGTAACACACAATACTATAAAAAAACGCCCCTTTAGGCGTAATGTAAGATCTGAAATCTTTCAAATTTTCCTTTTTTTATTTTTGATAGATATTTTTGAAATAGCCTGTACATGGTCATTAACGATAAAATATAACTTATTTTACTGTCATTTAGCTTCAGAATTACGTCTTATTCCATTTACTAATTAGTTGATCAAAAATTTCAAGTTTTAAAATTATCTATTATTTATAAAAATAGTTTTGTTTTAATTTTTATTAGGTCTAAATATTTTAGTTCGCAATTATTATAGGAAGATTCATCTGAAAGAAATGAAACGCATCTATATCACCTAATTACACCGAGGAAGCAAATTCTTTGGTATATTGCATCATATATTATTAAAGAAGCAAACTAAAGTTTTCTGGAATGCTTATTAAAAAGTCTTTTGAAATGCTTCCTATAATTAGTATCTTATCTTCAAGTAAAACAACGTAACAAAAGGATAATATCCATACACTAGGAAGCCAAAATTCTCTGCGTATTATTTACTGTGTTATGAGTGTAATGAATTCTAAATTAAATGTTTTATTAAAATACATAAACAAACACTCACTTCTCTTAAAATACGATGATGAATTTCGTATTAGTATGCATGTTATTAGATATTTTAAATAATATATGATTTAGGGATATGCTAATAAAAGATAAAAATTCTACTTTGCATTTCTAGTGAGTGAGAAAACGATGAATTCAAATTTGCAGTCGGCAAACTAAGAATAAACGCTGTGATATTTACTACCTGTGAGCTTGATAATAACTTGTTAGATAAACACATTTATTTAACTAATACTGTTTAGGAACTTTGCATCGGTTGTTATTCCATATGAAATTATTACATGCCGCATTTTATTACTAGCTCTTGAAATAACGTTATAACTGGAAACATTTTAAAACTGCATTTGAGTTCACTGTTTGCCATTTCGAAAAAAAGTGGTTTAAAATATAACAGTTATTTGCTTTTAGAGCATAAAGCCGTGGTACATATTATCTGTTTATTACAAGTTTAAAAAGATTAGGTCAATAGTTAGAAGTAAGAAATGTTCTCTAATTAAAATTATGATCATAATTTATTTTTTACTAGGCTGTTAGTTCTGTTAGTTGTCATGCAATTGTCATATAGATTAAACTAGCACTCATAACTAGAATTGATTCTGTAGATAAAAATTGCTTCTGGTCGTTACTAGCACGCAAACGATATCCCTTCAAGTAAATTATTGACAGCTCTGATATGTGTGACAAGACTGGCGACTTGGTTACGAGGGCTAGGCGAACGTGGACCTAAAGGACAGCTCAAAATTCATGGCCGTAATCCTCTCTTCTCCTTTTTCTGACTGGCAGAAAATGATAATGAAAAATACTAAATCAATTTCCGTCCTTAAAACTCCTCCAATGTTCATTTTTAACAATTGTCATTTGCTCGTTTAGTCCCATTAGATTCTGAACACATGTACCTATTCAAGTTAAACTGTTTCTTATTCAATCATCTGAAGACGGTTTAAAGCAAAGCCGCTTTTGTTCCCTTTACACTGCAGATTCGTTGTAATTCGTGTGTTGTGTTGTGATTTATTTCACCGTGCCTGATAGTGAACAAGCTTACGAAATTCCTCGTGGCAAGGACAGCAAGATTGTGCCTGTTGCTGGCCTGTCGTTGACAATGCTTTGAGCACTATATAGGTGACAGTACGACTTCGCTCATTTCCGCCCCCAATTTTTAAGGAGATTACCCGGGGGGGGGACGTAAGTCCGAGAGTCTTCCAGACCTCTTCCCCTACCACCATCCTGTCGAGAGGACTTTTAGCTCGCCGCATATTTAGAGGTCCCCCATGCCGTACAATAAATATACATTTACAAACATCCAAGCTTTCTCCGGGATTCGAACCCGGGTCCTTCGGTATCGCAGTAGGCTTCCCTAACCATTATACCGTCTCGGCAACTATTGTAATTCATAATGGAGCCTGCTTAACTGCTATTAGCTAGGAATGTAAAACCAAACCTTGTTTAACAGCTGACGGCTATCAAAATCATTTATATAGAAAATAAGAAGACCGCATCAGTTTGCTATGTAACTCTTATAATCAATCTAAATTTTTCTGTTATTTTATACGTCATTTTATACGGACTCATATATCTACCTGTTTAAAATTGTTTCTTAATATTTATATATTATTTTATTCTCAAAACGCATCAGAAACGTTATTTTAAATTATATAAGAAATTACGGAAATTCTCTTTCATCATATACTACATTTAGGAAAAAAAGTATATCGTAAAATTTCATGTTATGAGATAATTAACCTAAATAAAAAGAAATTACATCAATCAAAAGTAGTATCCATGAGAGAACAAATTCTTCACACATTTGCTTCCTTAAATGTCTTGAATTAAGATAAATTCATAATAATAATTTTAAAGTTAAATGAAATTTTTTAATAATTTCCGTCACAATTTAAATTATGGAGGAAACTACTTCAGTAAATAACAAATAATTGAGTAAATCGTTAATCACTTTTAAAATTATGAAAATTTAAATAACTAAAATAGTTCTGAAGATAAATGATACACTTTAAAGACAGAAAAGAATATTTAAATTGATAAATTTAAGTATAAAATATATTAAAGTATTATTTGATTAAAAAAGTAACCAAAATATGAATAAAACAAGAATTTAAGTACACATTTATGTTACTATATTGTCATAAAAACTGTTAAATTTATTATAAAATATCTCTTTAACAGCAACTGGAATTTATATATATTTGAAAAAAAAATGTTTATTTGAAAAGTACAACATTAAAATATTGAATTTTTGAGGATTTTACTGTTCATTGAGACTTTTATTAATTTAGCCTATCATAATAAAAAATTTTTTCGGCTTCGAAAAACCAGAGATAATACAATTTTTATAACTAAACCGTTAATCTTTGCTCACAATTAGTTTCGACGCATATAGAACCACTGAAAAATATCTCCTACTAACCCTTTGAGCGACATGACCGCCTTTATCCACTCATGAGATTTTTTGTGACATGGTATATATTAGCTTACAATTCAAAATGTTGCTTTCTTATTTCCTTTAATGTCAAAAATACCATCATAATGAATGGAAGTTTATGACAATCGAGACTAAAAACGTAATTATACAAATTTAGCTAGTAAATGCAATTTAAACATCATCATGGGCAGCTTCAAAAATCTGTGTCACTCAGAGGGCTAGGAAAGAAAACAGGGCCAGATGTAAATCTAAAATATTGCAGACATACATTTTATACACCAGCAGTTTTAATTATATCTACACATTTACCTTCTTCCTCAGTTTTGAAGTGAAAAGTGCGCCCCGGTCCACTGGCACCAATAGCATTCTCGGCGATTAAATAAACATCATATCCAGTGGCAGGCCGTAGTCCTGTTAGGTCTGCGGATGTCTCTGTTCCGGGAACAGACATATTTCGAGAAGGAACCGAAGCTGAAGAACCTAGATAAGCAGATACAAATAATCTGTTTAGTAATTTTGGAAATTATTCTTTACAAACAAAGATTACTCAGAATGTTATTTGCGTAATCCTCAAATGAACGGAACTGATTTATTTTATAATATTCCATAGAAAGAAAGAAGATATTTTTAAACCTTTCGCGGCAACTTCGCCAATAGTTATGTTTAGATAAAAATGCTATTCGATTATATTTTAACTCTAGAATAATCATCATTTATACTTTAGTATGCGATGAGTTTCGCATTGATCAGCTTTGAATTCAGGACCTTTATTAAGTTTATTCAGTGATAAATCATAAACAGATGGATATCAAGGCAACACCAAACTCTGACAATCTTTGTATATAGGCTATTTGAAGAGGAAAGACTGGATTTCATGAAGACGTTATTAAGTATGTATTATGTGAAATGAAGTGTACTTTTTGAAAAGTGCTTTTGTTTAATTCAGTCGGAATTAATGAGATTTAAAATGTTTATCATTAGCTGTTTCCATAGTCATCACAAAGATATTGAATTTCGATCCCTATTTTGGCTAGAATACCTAAATAAAGCTGGGAAAAATAAAGCTTCTAGTAGCTTCAGTGTTTCTGTCCTGCAGATGGTAAAGGCTATCACTTCTTTCATTGTTAACCACATTTTTGACAAAAACCTAGGAGAATGAGCTGAATGGGATAAGATCAGGATTTTGGGGGACTATGAAATAGGTAAAAATCGTTAAATTGAAGGACAATGGATTTTTGCCAATCCATCGACGGTTCAGTTGGTTTCACGTAGGGATGGTGCTTCAATTTGTTGAACGATCTGCAGTTCAGCATCTTCCATTTTATCGATCTGAGGAAGAAAATGATCTATACCATGCTATACGCTTTCAAGTTGATATTTTCAATGATGAAAAAAACACTAAACATCCTGCTGCCGATTAGACAGCACCAGACATTGGCTTTTAGGGTAAACTCGAATGTGTACATCTGATACAAGAATTTTCATAGCTCTAAATTCGACTAACGTAGTTAGTAAAACATATGTATATAATATACAGGGTGTTTATAAAGTCCCGGACCCTTTTTGATGTTTAATATCTCATAAAATAATGAAGATATAAACAAACTTATGGCATTTATTGATGGAATAACTTATATATTTTCCTTTTCAAGTTTGAATATCTTTACTTTTCGCCTGCGCGTGTGGTTAATTTCAGATAATTTCATTTTCCAGTCTAAATATCTGTTCTTTTCTAAATATCGTCTGCTTATTAATTGCATTTTTCCCTCTTTTCCCCACATGAACACCGGAGAAACCCCCATGAATACCGTGAGGCACAAAGGGGTTCCCCAAAGGTTAATGTGTGGTGTGGACTAATGCACGACTGAGTCATTGGGCCTTTCGTTTTTACAGAAAAGACGGTCTCATCAGTCGTATACTTAGACATGTTGAAAAACTTCGTATTTCCACAACTAGAAGAGCTTCAGCCAGATGTCGTTTTGCAACAAGATGGTGCACCACCTCATTGGGGTACCATCGTTCGCAGTTCTTTGAATGACTATTTTACATGAAGATGGATTGGGCGAGGAGGTCCGATTCCTTGGCCACCCAGATCACTTGATATAACGCCGCTGGACTTTTTCCTTTGGGGATTTGTAAAGGACAACGTTTACAGGAGGAGAGTGTCGAACATGGATGACCTAAAAGCCAGAATAACAACAGCAATAGCCTCTGTGGATGCCGACATGTTTGCCGGTACCTGAATATCGACTTGATATTCTCCTTGCGACGAAGGGGGCACACGTGGAAGTTCATTGACAAGAGTCATGAAACGTTTTGAGTCTATCTAACCATTCATGTTATTAATTTTAATATATCTTTATTATTTTATGAGTTATTAAACATGAAAATGGGTCCGGGACTTTATAAACACCCTGTATTTGAGTAACTATGACTACAGTAATTATCACAGTTAATTCTCGGAGACCCTGTAGCAGTTATGAAAACGCTTTACATTTGCGAAATAAATAGTTCTCAATTTCTTTCATGTAAGTAGTGTAAATATTATTCTTATGTCAAGCCAGAGAAATTTAACAACATATGGCATGGTATTATGTCGAAAGTGTAAGGTGTCAGACTTTACATATTTGCCTTTTTTAAAGGCAAATTCTTCGCGCCAGCCCGCTTGCAACATTTCTCTAAAACTTCTTATTTCTTATGCTACAGTATCAAAATTCAAAACAGCATTACGAAACTTAACAGTAGAAAACCGAGTAAAACATCAATGCATTGTATATTTATGAAACATACTAAAAAAAACTTGATGATTTGTTTTTATTTCAATATGATAAAATATGGCACTGTTTGCGTAGTTTAAGTGGTATGAAATTTTAAAATGTTTCACGGAATTGTGGACAGCTTTGTGTCTTAAAGTGTATAAAATCTTCTTTCAGATTTTCCTGACACACTTATATTTTTAAAATAATTAATGTATAATTGAATATTATTGTAGAAAATTACCCACAAATGAAACAAAGCGAAAGAATGCTTTCAGCAAATGAAAGACAACAAAATAAATAATATACACGATTATTTCCGATTACTGGTTAAATGCTAAATAGGTTTCATTTGCAGAGTTCTGGGAGATATTTTCCTTCCGAATTCATTCAGTTTTACAAATTAATCAGTAACCTTTTGGATTAATCACCAACAGAAATCGTGGAATTAACAATATTTAATAGAAGGTACTAACAGGAAGTGGTTATAGTTTCGATAATAGGCCTTAATTGTAAATTTATTGCTGTATAGGAAACTTTGTATAGGAAACGGACATTTTCCTCTGAAATAGAATTCGTTGATGCTAAGAAGTAAGGAAGTTGTGGGAAACGACAAAGAATTAATTGAGAAGTAAATATAATGATAAAACAACACTTACCATTTTCTCGGATATGGAGGACGTATTGTGTGATGAGGCTATTTCCGCTGAAGGGTGGTTCCCAAGACAACCTCACTAGACGACTTCCCGTTTCCGAGATTTGCACTTCTCTGGGAGCATCCGGTTGTTCTGTAATACAAGAAAAGTATTAGAAATCGTTTTCTTTGAGGCTCTATCTTAAAGGTCAAACAAATGTTATGGTAAGTATACTTTTTAAATAGCAGAATATTTTACATCTTAGCGCTAATATTAGCAAAACAGTTGAAAAAAATAGGAATCCTTTCCACATCTTTAAATTTTCACTTAATAAATGCATAATAATATAAAATATTTTTAATATATATATTTATTTAAAGTTGCTGACGACAGAATGTCATTTATCCGAACTAAAGAGTACAAAATCATTCTGGATAACATTCTTTTTTTCTGGGAAACTGTAAGAACTACTTTTGGACAATTTAAGGCGCGAATAAATATATACAACATAAGTAACCAAACATATGCATTACAGCACGCATAAATATTTATGTTTCCTAAAATACTGAACAAAGTTTCGATTTCATTCTCATAACACTGATGAATTAAATGTCATACAGGTTCATTGCTTTGTTCAGTAAGGAAATAATATGCGAAGTTACTCTTTCTCACGGTTTATTTATAGTATCGTAAAAGAATACGTTACGTTAAACTTGCAGCATTAAAACAAACTATCGTTAGACAAGCTTTCCTTAAGCGTATTATTTTAGACCTACCTGATACCTACATGGTTCTGGTTAATGGTTATAAACATCTGTTACGTTTTGCTTAAGCAGCATTCGATTTATTGTATACGTGCAGATTCAAATAATCTGACAAAGTATGTTTGGTATTTTATGGATAATGGAAGATTCATGCTATTATGGAATTAACATTAAAACAGCAGCTAAGCGTAGCAAAAATTTAAAAAAATTATAATAACACATAATGGCAGTTAATAAATTCTTTTATGAAATCATATGTAAGTATTTTAATGAAAAATATGCAAGTTTATTCTCCCAGAAAAAATTGGAAAAATAACCTCATATCTGAGAAATGTGGAAACCAAAGGAAAAGAAATAAAACTCTAATTAATCTCCAGTGGAAACCAGACTACGTGCTATAGTCTGGTTGTGGTCCTCGTTGTAGCGGTGTGGTGTTTTGGGCACGGAATACTAATGTGGTTGTAGCTGTTGAAGACACTAGCAACAATAGGAGTCAATTAGAGCGTCGGCTTCCATTGCTGACCAGAAACCACAATCTTAATCAAGTGACTGCTCACTGATCTAATATCAAGAGGCCCCGACGGATATGACGCTAGAGAGCCATCATAGTCGAGTTTGCCACTTAGTGGCTACAAGATTGTCTATCTACCTCGTATTCTGTTGCCCTGTGTTTAAATACGTGGGTTCATCATTCGTTCAGTTATAGCTTAGGTTGAGTCTTTAAAACTTATGTCTTCATTTATACCTAGTGTTATCGATATCTGAAATTCTGATACGTATAGGAATTATTTAAATTTCTTAATAGTTATTTTTAATTTTGAAACCCTCATAAGGTATTTCACCCAACTTCTTCGCATGCCTCCGCGGTGTAGTGGTCAGCACGCTGGGCGCGTATTCCAGAGGTCCGTTGTTCGATTCCTGGCAAAGGCGTTGCTCATTTTTCATGTCTCCTGCTTCGAAATATCCTAATGTCTCTACAACTATTGCGGCAATGTCTTAGCTGATTTCATTAAATTCCATTTCCCAAGAAAGACTATGTCTTACAATATTAGTTAAGCAAGCATTTGATATTATGTCTTTGTCTCTTTTGAAAGAAAAGGAAAAAAAATTCATTGGCAATTTGAAAAGTTCATTTCTTCGCTTAATTAGTCTGGACCTTCTATTCAGCCAGCATAAATTATCTAATTAGATGTATTGTATAAGAGTAAAATTTAATTTGATCCTTTGTATAGTCAATTAAATATTAAATAATTAATATTTTGCAAAACAATTTGCCTCTTGGAAAGGAATAAGAAAATATAAAATTTACATTTTCCTTTTTAGAAGAAAGCAGAATGCTCAACATTTTGTTATGAGAACAAATTATTAACTCCATTCTTATCACGCCTTACAAAATTTTGGACTGAAATTTGAGGTAGGAAATGCGGATTCTCGGTTCAAACAGTATGAACGATAAGTTTATTTTTCTCCAAGAAGAGGATTTCTCATATTTAAATACTAAAGTTTGTGAAAAACCAAAAACGTTGAAAAGAGATGTCCTGACTTTTATGTCTTCCTTGAGCTAGCACATTTCCTCTTCGAATTCTAAGGATTCTTTCCTTTCAGAATATTTTAATTTAAGCTTTTCGACACTGCAGCTTCCATTTCAGAACAATTCCTTGCCTAGGCTTTTTCACGTTATTTTCACAATTATTTTACTCAAAAATAAGACTAACATATATATAGAAATAGTTTCATTACGAAGTCCTTTCAAAGAATCAGAAATAACTTGCAACACACTCTACAGATAGCTATTATAAAGTACAAGGAGTGTGTGCGAATGTGGTTCCGTTAACAATATTCACAGCATATTCTTCACTAATATCTTGACATAATCGAGAGCAACGCTTCGCATTGTCAAAGGTCCTCGTATCTCTGTACGAAGATGAACGATATGGTTACATTTGACTATCACTCGGTTCTAGAGAAAGAGGAAATGTTCAAACTAAGTATGTGAAAATGGTCTGTTAGTTATTTTGTAGCAGAAGAATTGGGCGCCTAGGTAAAAAACGAGTTACAGTTACATGAATGAGATTTAAATTTCATTTTAATTTGAACAATGTGCAATATTTATGAAGTGAAATAATGCAGTGTGATATGAACATCTCAGTAAGTGGTTGCACCGTTGCAAATGGTAATATAGGCATCAATAAGGCTTAAAAATGAGTCATACAATATACAAATATAGGCCCATGAGTTTAAACACCAAGCATTCTTCACTTGCTTCCAGAGTTTAACCATATCTTATACTATATATATAGCCACTTTGACTGCAAGAGATATTCATAGCGATTTCACAAGATTTTACACTGGACATAAATCTGGTGATCTTGCTGGACACTGCGAGTCTTGAACCTATTGCAAGTATGACTGAAAGTCTCAAGCAGTTGCATTTTATTATTTTTTTGTTGTGAGGAAACGCAGGAGGAGAAGGAAAATATGCTAAAGAACCTTGCTAGCGAATCTTGCAACTGTCAGCATGTTAGTGGAGCAACAAGCAAATCTGACTTGCTGTTCTTACGCAATAAAATCCCGCACCATGATTCCTACCTAACGGGAGACAGGCGAATGCCAACAAAAATGAGATCTATTCTTTTACTAGCGTGTCCCAGACAGAGATCCATCAATTGTCAACAAGGAATCAAACAGAATGAAAAATGAACAACACAGAAAAGAGATACATAACCGAAGAACCGAAGAACACATAATGCATTCCTGATACCAGTGTGCCCGATTTCAGC
>KK119103.1:128938-148691 GCA_000611955.2 Stegodyphus mimosarum
TTGGAATCAGGAGGCTTTCTAAGTATTGTCCACTGAGTTTGCTTGCTTTAGCATGTTATTTATGTATGGAATACTCATATCTGCAGTGCATTGTGTGGAGGACAATAAAGTGTACTAAACAAGGCACTAGCCAGTGCCAACAAGATTCATAAGCATTTGGTTTTATGTCATACTGCTGCGCAATAGTACATGCACATTAATATGACGTGTAGGCAATACCATTCACATAAGTCTACATTTTGCAAAGAGAATTTCTCTTTGAAGGATTCCAAACAATGATAACTTGAAGACAACGGAGTGTATTGGGCATTTTAGGCTGCCATGAAACAGTTTTTGAACACATGCAATAAATCTGTAATTTTTCAAACCTTTCATTTGCGAAAACATTAATGTGTACGATTTGCATTTTACTGCACACCTCCCTTTAAATGCTTCAGCATTTCAGTGTTAAGCAGTATATACATAATTGCTAAAGTGCACATGATGCTAAAGAACCAGCACGATATAACCAAACTGAAGGAAATATATACTAGTTCAGCCTATCAATACATAAAATATTATCTTCCCACAATTCTAATTTCCAGCTTCATGAAATTTATCTCTAGGCAATTCGTGTCTTCACTGCAAATGTTTGAAAGTTTTGTGCAGTTTAATTGTATTTGCATTTAACTTTAGTTTTAATATAAAATGCAAAAATAGATATCAAATCGACAGAATAATGTGTTGATTGAACAATTTTCTGATCATTTTTACATAAGCTTAACAATAAATCGCATGTAAAAAGACAACTGAGAAGAAATATAGCATGTTTAATAAACCATTTTTCTAAAACTAGCATTGGAATAAACACAAAGTAAATACAACTATTCCATGAAAAGAATTTATACGTTTTTCATATTATTAAACGAAATAAATGATAGAATAAAATAGTTGCAGGATACACAAAGATAACGTAAAGTAACAACAAAAATTTAAGAAGCAAATATTTTGTGATAATGGTTCTATTCTTTAAGAGGAAATTATTAATCCGATTTGTTATAACATATTATAACACTATTGTTTTGAAATGAATTTTATGCATAAATTGCTAATACATTTCAAATGAACAGTTTTTAAATGTTAGAAGACAGTTTGCAATCTGTTTAGAGAATTTGTGAGAGCGCATTAATTAAAACCAGAATTCTGAAACAATTTGCTTTTAGCATTTACGATCAATGTCTTCTGCAGCGTCAGATAGTACAGATAGTACAGTATACTTCTTTGAATATGTCTGAAGGGCATAAAAGGGCCGCAGGTCATTGTGCTCGTAGCCTAGGGTATGGTGAAAAAAATACTGTTAGTGATGCACTCTGTGTTCGTTTTATGGTAAAAATTAAATGAAAAAGTATTAAAACTTATAAATTTTAAATTAGCTAAACGGAAATTTACAAACCACCAGGTTTTTTTATTAAAGAATACCTAACTTGCTACTATACTGGTGTGCAAAACTTAAGCAACAGCAGGGTTTTTTGCCATAACTCCATAAGAAATCAGCTGAGAGACATGAAATGCACAAATGAAGGAGAGTATTATGTACGTAAAGGATGACGAAAGCATCGGAGCTGAAAAAGGAATACGATGCATACGGTATGGAATCAAACAAAAACAAGCTTTACTGAACGCATAGTATCGTGACTCATGATTGTCTATCTCAGAGGAAGAACAACAAGCAGATGTTGCTTAATATGGGATATGCCCTCCTCTCACTGCAACGGTTGCTTCGCACCGTCTCTGCATACTCAGAATCAGCTGGTGCAACATTTCTTGCGGTAGGAGTGCCCATTCCTCAATCAGCATCTGTTTGAGTTGTTGGATGTTCTCTGGAGGATGTAAGCGTGCTGCAGTGCGTCTACCCAAAGTATCTCACACATGTTCGGTGGGATTTAAATCTGGGGAGTAGGCTGGTCAATCCATTCGAGTGATATCTTCACTTTCCAGTAGCTCCTCAACAGCGAGAGTCTGATGTGGCCGTGCATTGTCATCCATAAAAATTAAGTCTGGGCCAATGGCACCACGGAACAGCCGCACATGGGGAAGGAGTTACTCCTCACAATAGTGATCCCCGGTTACAGACCCTCTGTCGAAAACGTGGAGCTCAGTTTGCCCGTTCCGCATAATGCCTCTCCAGACAAGAACTCAAGGACCACCGTTATTGTGTCTTTCCTTGATGTTACTGGGATAAAACCGGGTCTCGCCCTCTCTCCATATCAAAACGCGTTAAGAATCGCTTCTGGTACTGAACCGACTCTCATCCGTAAAGAGGACACAATTTCATTGATCAGTTGTCCAGTTTTTATGCTCTCTGCACCACTGTAAACGGTGGCCAACTTTCAACGGGAGGCGAATAGGCCCCCTTTGTGAAGGCGTCTGGCCACAGTGAACCGTGACACTTGTCGCCCCGTTTCTGTACAGAGTTGCTGAGCAATGGCGCTTGCTGACTGCTGCCGGCTTCTTTTCGCCTGCAAGACGATATATCGGTCATACCCTGCAGATGTCGTCCTCGGGCGGCCACCACCAACCTTTCTAACAGCTGTACCTGTGGTTTGAAACGCTTTCCAAGCGCGCGAAACGACATTTTTGTTGATTCCGAAATCTGCAGCTACACTGGTGACAGTACGCCCCTCCTCCAGCTTTCCGATCATTCTTCTTCAGATTTCTTCTAGCCATATTTCACGAAATGACTCACTGGCACTTGCAGCGAATATGTTGAATTGCGTCTCCGTCCTTCCTTTTATTCTACTGTTGAGCTGCGCGCGCTGACATCACGCGTTTTGTGAACGCTCACGTCGCCTCTGACGTTTCGTTCCTGATATTTGCATACGCATGACGTTTCTACTGACTTTCGTGTTCATTGTACTGATCTCCAGACCTCCTTTTCTGTAATTTCATGGTTATCTGCTAAATTTTTACATTGTTGCTGAAGTTTTGCACACTAGTGTATATCTTTTGCGTAATATATCTAAATGAGTTTTTCCACATCACGTGACCCAGAGGTGATACAATTCGGTTGAGGAGTCACAGTTATCAAGTTGTAGAGACATTAGGTTGTTTCGAAGCAGGAGACATGAAAAATGGTCAATGCCTTTGCTGAGACTCGAACCTTGGATCTCTCGACATGCGCCGAGTGTACTGGCCATTACATTACGAAGGCATGCTAAGAAAGCGGAAGAAATACCTTATATATTCCCCATCTTTAAAGGGCGACTGGCATTTAGGGAACCCAGTCGCCAAATCCTGGTGGTGAAGAATACCTCTTTAGTTCAGGCGTCACTGTAGAGACATCAGGATTTTTGAAGCAGGAGTCATGAAAAATGAGCAATGTCCTCGCCGGAACTCGAACCTTGGACTTCTCAAATACGCACCGAGTATGTTGACCATTACACCACGAAGGCATGCTAAGAAGGCGGGAGAAGCCTTATAAAGTCACAACATCTGTTACATTATAGGAATAAACATTTTGGGTTTTACTGCCTGTACTTCTAGCAGAAACTTATATACTCAGCTTCAAAAGTTGTTTTGTCGGAAAATTTATGGAAATAAAATCAATATCAAAATGCTTTTATTAGCCCAAAAGGAATATTAGTCTGAAAACGGCATTTTGTGGCGTTCACTATAAACGGAAAAACGATTTTTGAATTGTTGCCACCAAATATTATCGCCCAGTATAATATTTAAAAAAATTATATTTTGTAAACCTCTAACGAATTTTTGATTAACAAACTCAACGATTTCATAGCGAGCAATGACAACACTGTATAGAAAAATACATTTTTATCTCCAGCGCACGAGATTATATAATCGAAAAATCTACAGCTAGGCTATTTTAAAATATTTTTAGCCCAAATGCTCTCAAAACGTGTATGTGCATGTAAATGAAAAAAAAAAACGCCCCTTTGTGAGTAATATAAAATTTGAAATCTTTCAGACTTTTTTAAAAGTAAATTGAAGAAAGTTATTATTAGGGAATTTTTTCGTATTTTTAAAATTCTGATTTGAAAATCTAAATTAAGTTTTAAGAAATTGCTAAAATTTTAATGCATTAAAATTGTGGATATATTAAGATCTCTATACAACGTCGAAATTGTTTTTGTTAAAAAATTAATCAATTGATGTATAATTCGTTTTTAAAGAAGTTTCAAATCTCAAATTTTAAGTTCTTTTAAATAAAGTTTTTGCTTGATGATTTTTTAATTCGCTCTGTAATTAATTTAAAGTAAATCAGCATGCAGCTAACAACTTAGAAAATTATATCAACAAGTTATTACCCATTGCCTACGTTTTATAATCAATTCATATCGCACCATATATTGTCTGTGAACGGCTTGGCAATATTTATTGCAAGAGCCCTATCTACATTATAATTACTTAAGAGTCGCTTCCAGACATTCTGCTGTCAGATTCAGATTCGTAATTAGGCAGGTGCCGCTTTAATATTTATTCCCTCTAATCTGTACTCTAAATTCTTCACCACATCTCACTACTATCAGCAAAATCTCGAAGGATACTCAAATATTTTACTGATTATCTCACGGAGAATATTTCTGCACCAAAATTTATCAAATTACTTCCAGGAAATGATTTTATGCATTATTTATTATTTATTGAGTAGAATAATAATGGGTTTGATCCTGAAGGAATCTACTTGACATAAGAGTTAGAAATCCGCTAATGAACATTTTAATATTCTATACAAATGTACGCTTTCTGCTAAGATTTCTTAACAGATAATTATGGATAAAATTTTGATGACGTTTATACGTAAAAGAGGGCTTTCGAAGGAGAATTATCTCTGTGTGTGGGCTGTAGATGTCTTAGGAATAAGTTACGTTTATTCCATTCTTATGCATTACATTATCAAGAAAATGGCTTAGGAAGCTCCATTTCCGTCTTTTGTGATCTTGTATACAATTTAAGAAAAGGCAATGAAGATAAACGGATATGTTTCGAAAAAGATAAGGAAAATCCGAAAAGATAATGAACTGAAAACATTTAGTATTTATTGTTTCTATTATCTTCCATATTTGAATGGACAAGAAACAATCTCATTACTGAATTGTGATGATTTTTAAAAAATAACGAGTTAAAAATTGAAATTTATATTTTATTTGCTAAATAATAGTTCTATGTTATGGCTGTTTTTAATGATATACAAATATAAGAATAAAATATTGTTTATTTTTAATTTCTTATTATTATAGATATTTTTAAATTTTACTTTTAGCCCAAAGGGCATTAAGTGCTAATAGGCTTGAAACGGCATTTTGCGTCGAACCACTTTTCAAATTGTTGTCACCAAATATGATCGCCCTGTATTATATTTAAAGAATGAAATAATAAAAAATAGGATGAATGTGTGTGTATTTCTCGCATTGCGAAAAAACAAAGATACCTAAAGCCATCAAAGTTTGAATAACGTAGTCCTCCACCCGACTGTGGACACCTGGAAGCCCGAATTCTGAACTCTGAATTTGTTTTATTGTGTACTTCCTATATTCTGTAAGCCTTTAATGAGTTATTTGTTTACAAACTCAACGATTCCAAAGCTCGCTTTGGCAACGCTGTACGGAATAAAACATTTTTATCTCCAGCGCGAGACTGTCTATCGGAAATTCCAAAGATATGCCGTTTTTAGATATTTTTATCCCAAAGAGTCGTTAGCACAAATGTTTCAAAACGTGTATGTGTGTGTAAATGAAAAGAAAAAAATCCTTTGAGCGTAATATAAAATCTGGAATTATTTATTTATTTATGTAATGGAACTACTGGTATGTAAGAGAACTATTTTCTCCAATGCCATCTTCTAATGGCTACGAGAACAACTTGCAGTTACTCGACCTTCAGATGCGATTAGGATAGTCTCTCCAATATTATGTTTCGTGACTCGAACGTTAATTCTAATTCTTAGGTGTTCCGTTTTGGTGTATGTTCTCTTTTGATATATAATTTCTTTGTAACTGTTCCTGTACTCTGTTAATAAATAGGTTTAGAAATAGCCGATGAAAGGTTATATTTATTTTTTGTCATTCACCATATATAAGGATTGATTCAGTTTTTTTTAAAGCTTAGTTCCTTTTTCTCTTATTTTTTTATTACTTCCTTTTACGAAGTGAAAAGGAAGTATTGTAACCGCGAAAAATTTCGGGTATCATATTTCAACGAAAATATCCATTTTGATAGCTATCGAATGCAACTTAACGATGTTTTTTGGGTGATATCTGTACGTACAAACAGAATAAAGGACTCTTTTTCCACCAAAAAATTGTAAAAATGATTTAAAATGAATTCGGAAGAGATTTTGTTAGTGGCATATGTGCGTACGTACGTACGTACGTATGTATGTATCTATCTGGCATAACTCAAAAACAAGTAGCCTCAGAACGTTGAAATTTTGTATATAGGACTGCTATAACATGTAGATGTGGATCTCCTATTTTGGTTGCAATCGGCCGCACCAAAAGTATTTAAATATATGTATATATCTATCCACTTTGTTACGCGGCTCAATGAGCTCAGTTTCTTTATTCTTATATGTTTGGCCATTGTGCATTTTTCGCTTAAAAATCATTGAATTATGTTGTTCTAATCTTCCAGTTAAGGTTTTTACGCCTTTAGTTAATCTGAACGCAATTGTTGTACAACTATCAACAATTTAAAAGTTGTTTAAGTGCGACTAAGCCTATATTTTATTTAACATAGCAGCCATATTTGTTTAAATTTGAAACTTAGCAGAATAGTGGATTTGTTGCCAATCGAGAGAAACTAAGCTTCGCAACAACAAAGATAACGCCTTCTTTTACTATTGCGAATTAAATCATGCTTAATCCATTCTGGAATTATCATTTAAGTTATTAAATTATCCCATAGATTGATTCAGCATAGAGTCCGCAATACAAAGTCAGTTTCTACGCCTTCAGTGTCTTTTTGCGGAGTGAGACCAAAACTATTGTGAACCAAACAATTTGCCAAATTGCTTGTTTTTGCGCAGAAACTGTAATTTTAACTGTAAAAAAATTTTTTTTAAATTGTTTTAACAGTTAATTATTAATTTTTTAATTGTTTTAACTGTTTAATTATTTAGCGTTTTATGTTTTTCTATAGCTTTCAATTTTTAATATAGGTATTTTGAGTTTTTATGCATTTTTGCCTTACGGCGAAGTGAGAACTGAATTAATTTTATGAGAAATATATCTTTAATGAAGTTCGAAAAGATAAGTTTAAATGAAATACAAGAAACAATGCGCATAATTTAATATTCCTTACAAGGAAGTCATGTGTACACATAAGATTTTTCATTCGCGATATTATTACAAAAACAGTTTTAAACAATGACTGCCTAAGTCTCATGATACTGAAATAATTTGAGGAAAATTTGTATTTTTTTAATCAACCAAATTCAAAATTATTTTGATTTCAGTTAGTCTGTATGTAAATTTGATCAAATGAAAATTAATCTTATTTGACTTTTTGCTTCGTTGTACGAAGTAAAAGAACTATCGTAATTACGAAAATTCCGGATATCATATTTTCCCGAAAATATCCATTTTGACCTGCATCGAATGCAATTTAACGACGTTTTTGCTTGATATCCGTACGTAAGGACAGAATAAAGGACTCTTTTACCCCAAATGAATTATAAAACTGATTTAAAACGGATGCAGATGAGATTTATTTCGAGGTGTCAGTACGTAGATGCGTATGTATGTATGTATCTCGTATAACTCAAAAATGAGTAGTCTCAGAACGCTGGAATTTTGTATATATGACTGCTATAACATGTAAATGTGCACCTCATATTTTGGTTGTAATCGGTGGCACGAAAAGTAGTATAAATAAGTATATATATATATATATGCCCACTCTGTTACTCGGCTCAGTGAGCTCAGTTATTTTTATTCTTATATATTTGTAAATTGTCCCTTTTTTGCTTTAAAAATGATTGAATTATGTCGTTCTTATCTTCTGGTTAAGGTTTTCACGTCTTTAGTTAATCTGCATGCAATAGTTGTAGAATTATCAACAATTTAAGAGTTGTTTAAGTGCGGCTGAGCCTAATTTTTGTTTACACTTGAAACTTAGCAGAATAGTGAATTAAGTCTTTCTGCATCTTTAGTGTCTTTTTGTGGAGTGTGACCAAAATTAAAATCATTTTTGTGCACCGAAAAACCTGCTTGTTTCCTCCTGGCCGAATTGTTTGTTTTTGCGTAGATACTTTAGTTTTAATTGCTGATTTTTTTGTTTTGTTTTAAGTGTAATTGGTGTTTTATTTTTTCCTACATTTTACAATTTTTAATGAAGATATTTTGAGGTTTTATGTATTTTTGCCTTGTCGCGAACTTAGTAACTGAATGAGAAATATATCTTTAATGAAATTCGAGGAAATAAATATTTCGTATTAGCTGCAAATACTGTCGCCAGTCTGTCTCGGACAGAGGAGAATGTTTACGAGTAGAGCATACGCATTAGGTAGGCAGAGTTGAATCGTCTGTGAAAAACTGTTTCTTTTTTATATGTTTAATGTATTTTATACATCGTTTTAGATTTATTACAGTATTTAAACAGAACATGTGGCAACGATTAGATAATTCTTCAGATGATATAGTTTTTGTGCATTCTGAGTAATAAAATGAATGAGATGTAACGCTGTTAAGTGCCAGAGTGTCTCTATGGTAAAGAAATATAGAGAATTTTAAAGAGTGCGTTTATTCTATTGTAGTTTATGCGCTGTCGACGAAAAAGATTTAACTCAATGCAATAAATGTAAATGAAATGCAGGAGAAAATGAGTATAATTTACTATTCCGTACAAGGAAATCATGTGTGGCTACTCATCAGATTTTTTTTATAAATATGAATATGTACTGATAGCATTTTTATTTATTCATCACAAGAATTTGTAATTAAGGACTTATTTATTACATTATTAATATGGATCAATAATGTCGCGCTGCTGCACAGAGCTCCTTAGCCTTTTATACATCTTCATTAAAAAAGTGGTACATGTCTTGCAATAGCTCTGCTCTTAGTATAGATTATAACCTAACTAAATAAGTTATTAGTAACAATTTAAATACGAATAATGAGGGGCGAAATAAGATTATCCAGCAAGAAAAATAAGGTAGGTAATGGGGACCGGAATAAGCAGATTTCGGAATAGAAGGTGGGACCGAAAATGCGCGTTGAAGTAGTGTAGAGACATTAAATTATTTTGAAGCAGGCGTATTGAAAAATGAGCAACTCCTTCGCTGGGTCTCGAACCACGGACCAGTGGAATACGCGCCCAACGTGCTGACCACTACACCACGAAGAAGGTGGAAGAAATACCTTATATACTTCCTTTTAAAGGGCGACTGGGGATTAAAAGGGCGACTGGGGATAACTTAATAATAATAATTAATTAGTAGTAGTAAATGCTTCTTAATCGTAATTACAGAATGGTACAGATATCATGGTACAGAATCTTTACAGAATTATACAGTTATAACATAATAGTACAGAAATAAATGCTTTGTAATAGCAAAATTTATTTATAATTCTTAAGATAAGTATTTATAGCTAATGTATGAAATTATAATTATTGGAGTTACTGGGTAACTGAGTTGTATTTCATTAAATAGCACAAATAGTTTCTTCTCTGGATGAAAGGTATACCATGGTATTTTCTATTTTCTTTCTGAAATGCTTATTTTTGATTGCAAAATTGAGAAAAGCATTGACGTTCGAGGTAGGTAATTTAATATGAAATGCTTTAGTTAATGGACATGCATTTACATAATAATTAGGGTCTCCTCTATCCTTACATACGCATTGATCAGAAGTAGAGATGTTTCTTTGCTGAAAGTATGTGGGGAATGGCTCATGTCCTGTGAGAAAGCATTTATGTAGTGATTGACCATTGTGCATTGATCATTAACATGAGGAGCGATTTCATACACTCTTCTACCTGTGTTGTTATTTTGCCATTCATTTTCCCAGATATTTGTTTTAATTTTTCTAAGATGAAATTTAAGGTAGGATTTTGGGCAAGGATGCTGTATTAATGGAGTGTTATTGCATGTTATGGCTGATTTTGCAGCTGCATCAGCTTCCTCATTCCCCGTGGTTCCAACGTGAGCTTTGATCCATGAGATTCTCGGAGATAGGCGAGGATGTTGTGAGGTACTATTGATAATTTGTTGAATCAGTTCAGATTTATGTTTAGTATTTTGGAGCGCTAGAATTGCTGACTGACTATCTGTAAAGATGTTTATTTGCTGCATATTGTTAATTATTGAATAATCAGTTGCTAATTTTATTGCTAGGAGTTCAGCTTGAAAAATGCTATTTTCTTTGGAAAGACGTGCTTTTAGTGTAAATTTTTGGTTTTGATTTGGTAAGATAATACAAGCACATCCTACACTTACAGAGACATTAGGTTATTTTGAAGCAGGAGTATTAAAAATAAGCAATCCATTCGCCGGGACTCGAACCACTGACCTTTGGAATACGCGCCCAGCGTGCTGGCCATTACACCACGAAGGCATCCGAAGGAAGCGGGAGAAGTACCTTATAGTAGTAGGTAGCGCTTATGAGATCGGTAAGTAAAAGCCGTTAGCTGGCGTAAGTCATCATTTCCAGTCCATCTTTCTAACAACATGCATTGCTGTACGAAAGCAGACCTTGGAAACATGCATTTTATCTGTGCGACTACGAAAGGAGTTGCTGCTCGAAGAATACATATAGAATGATTACCGAGTAGACAGCAACCGAATATTCCAGCATATTAACCTGCAGCCTATGCATGGGTGAATCTTGTGTTATTTTCGGTCGTCATGCTTTTTACAATAAGTATTTTAGGATATACTTATTATAAAAAGTTGAATAATTAAAGTACTTGTTATTTTGACTTTATTTATTTTCTTTGACATGCATTTATTTCTTAGTTACATGTTCGCAGGTAACCAAGAACTTCTCCACTTGCGAGTAACTGCATGTGCCTACAAGATCTTATTTACTCTCCGCTTGCCTTTATATTTTTGCCGCATAGTTTAGAATCATCATGTATATTCATAATTATAAATTATGACCTATGAGGCTGTAACAAGTGTACACAAATATATTCATGTACACTGCGCAAAAAAAGGGGGGGAGACAGTTATATAGCTCCTGTTCTACAGAAACGACGAAATTCAAAGTGCGTAAACCACATTTGGTATTGTTATCGCTTATAACAAACATGCCAAATTTCAAAACGCCCCAATATGTGAATTCACGTATATCTTAGGAAATTTTGAATAAATTTTTTGTGGGTGTGCTTAGAAATACATCTACCTTAAGATGACGGTAAAAATTTTATAGGTTATAAATCAAAACGTTTTTCGAAAAATTTATAAAAATTATTTTAAAAAAACAAATTAAAAAAATAAATCATCAAAAATGGGAAAATTTTATTTGGAATGAATCTAAATTTTGAAATATGAAAGGAAGAATGGAATAAGTTTAATAAAAAGGAGATATTAATAAATATATACCAAATTCAATTTACATGAAGAAGCTAAAATTTCGAGAGGTAATTATTTTTAAACTGCTCGTGAGATTTTTACAAAACTTGGCTCTTTGACATAATATGAGTCGTAAAATCGAAATATGAGAAAAACTGGTATGTGTTTTTCAGAAAAAGTCCGATTTTGTGTCAAACGTTTGTGCCAGTAGAACAGGAGCTATAGACTGTCTCATTTGTTTTTGCGCAGTGTACATAACTTATATATATATATATACACATATATATAAGTTTCTTTAGAAAGTTAAAACTTGAACGATAGTATTTCAAGATTTTAAAACCTGCGCATCTAGCTGCAAATTTTTTATTACACTATAATTAACAAGCAAGAATGCAGAAGCCACAGCACACCCAAAACCTACTAAATCCTATTCGTAAAAGCACGGCAGTACCAAAGGTTACATATCAAACATAATCAAAACTCCATTATTAACAATAAAACATGACTAAAAATAATATATGAGACCAATAACTGATTTTTTTTAAAAATTGGGAAAAGTAGAAGTTGCAAGAAAAATGGGAGAGGTACATAAAGATCAAAATGGCAATATTCCATTGAGAGCCACACAACAGTTTCTTCAGGGGAAAAGTGCTCTGCAACTTCCATTGAAATATACACCCATATATATACATATATATATGTGTGTGTGTGTAATAAAAACATAAATTCAGGGAATTACTGATGTAGGAACGCTGAGGCATAAAAACGCAGAAATTCTGATGTCGATGCATGTAGCTGATTGAAGCATATTGCAGAGGAAGAATTTTGATTGCGTGGAATGCTAATCCATAATGAATAGGAAACTTTATAAGGTATTTCTCTCGCCTTCTTCGCATGCCTTCGTGGCGTAGTAGTCAGCACCTCCACGCGTAACCGAGAGGTTCGTGATTCGATTTCCGGCGAAGGCGTTGCTCATTTTTCAGAACTCTTGCATCGAAATTTCCTAATGTCTCTACACTGGCGCCCGAACTAAAATAGTGGTGGATGATGATTCTCCACCACCAGGATTTGGCGATTGGGTCCCCTAATCCCCAGTCGCCCTTTAAAAGGGGGAGTATATAAGGTATTTCTCCAGCCTTCTTCGCATGTCTTCGTGGTGTAGTGGTCAGCACCTCGACGCGTAACCGAGAGGTCCATGATTGGATTCCCGGCGAAGGCGTTGCTCATTTTTCACAACTCCTGCATCGAAATTTCCTAATGTCTCTACAACTTTGCAGTTGAGGTAGATTAAATTCCATTTTTATTTAAGTTCACATTTGTGACCACGTTTCACTTGGCACTCTAATTGTGCCTATTTCCAGAACATTTACATTTTTCAATACTATTTCTATAGGAGGAGAGCGCAGCGAAATGGCATCCAAGCAGCGACAAAGATACAAGCGAAGAGCGCATTAATCCAGTATGGCAGATCGCCAAGAAGAAGGTTTTGGTTTGGTTAAAAAATTTTTAGTCCACGATCTTCAATCAGCTACGTCATCAGCATTACACAATCTCTGTAACATAGATTAATCTACAAATAGCGCCGCCGGTAATAAGTAGTTAAAATCTTATTGCTAAATTGAATTATAAAGCCAATTTACATATTTTTTATCTTATATATAAGTTCTCATGCAGGCTATTTCGCGACCATTGGTAGTAAGATAGACATTTCTGGTTATAAAAGATAGATCGTAAACGCATTCCTTGAGATGTTAGTTAAAAAGAAGATATGATAATTCGTGGATGACATTTATCGTTTATGTCATTCAGTGATTTCCAAAAAAATTCCCAAAACTAAAAGTATAATGGGTATTCACACATTTTTAGAAGGATTAAGACAAAAAATTGAAGAAAGCGGAAGTTTTGCAATAATAATTCTGGCAACATTATTTGAAATGAGAAATACTGTCTGCTACTTTTGAATTTATTCTTCTTTTAAAATATCAATGTAAACAAGCTGCGGATTGAAGGATACGTTTTTGTGCTTCTTGAAACACAATTTTCCTATTCTGTAATTCAAAAACTTTGTGAAATACATGGTATTAAAATTTTCAAGTGCAAAATAAGAAACATTAGTAACCGATTAGAAAAAGAGTTATCAATCGTTGCTTCTATGTGGAAGGAATTCTCTACACGTATAACCGAAAAAGGTATGGGATTCTTCTAATGTTTCTAAAATTAAATAATTGTTAACAAGAGAAAATGCGTCGACGCACAAATCAATTAAAAATGTCTTTAAATACATCTGTAGCAACAAAAAATAATGTACCAAGATTTACAGCTTAAAGCTAAAAAACGTAATGTTCATCAGCTTTTGCCGAGACATGTAGCTTAATGCAGGACAGTTTGTAGAAGACTGTATGAAAACTATTTAGCAGAAGGGTAAGAGGGAATGCATTGTGATTTTGATGAAGAATGGATTTACATAAATGACAGCAACAAAAAATGTATTAATTATCGAAAACGAAAAGGAAATGGTTCCGTCAATCCACAGAAAGTTTCAGTAAGGGGCTTATAGTTGCCACAGGATTATCTTGCAATTGGAGTTTAAAATAAGAAGAGTGAAAACAAATGTTCAAACGTAACGTACTATCAAGTAAAAGTTTTACATCCGTTATTTACAGAAGAATTTCCATTTCTTCATCCCAATGACTTCCAAAGAGTGAAACGTTATCACGGCAAAACAACAAGTCATGTTCTAAAAGTACTATTGCATTTCTTACAAAGAGTGAAACTTCATCACGGCAAAACAAGTCATGTTATAAAAGTACCGTTGCATTCCTTCCAAAGAGTAAAACTTCATCACGGCAAAACAACAAATCATATTCTAAAAGTATCATTGCATTCCTTCCAAAGAGTGAAACTTCATTACGGCAAAACAACAAGTCATGTTCTAAAAGTACCATTGCATTCCTTGAAAAAATGGAGACTGATACAAGCATTAGAAATATACTTTTCAAGTATAATTCCTGCTAAGTGCCTTGATGTTTTACTTACGGACTATTGTGTCTTTGGGTTCTTGAAGAGCTCTTTCTAAGCGCATACCAATTACGACTATTGGACTCTGAAAGGGAATGGTAATCAATATACCTGGAAATTTTACGAAAGCAGTTCTGTCATGGAAATTACGATGCAGAGTTACAGTCGAAGAAAGGCTATGAAATTAAACATTAAAAAGAATTTATTTGCAATATCTTCAAATATGCTTGGAATGGAATTATTTTTAATAGGTGACGCGTACTGTAGTTGCAAAGCAAAGAAATTTATTTTAGGGAAAAAAAAAAAGTTATTTTAGAAGACAAAAATTTTGTACCTGAAGATCCAAAACTTTCCTTTGCAATACTGTTAGAATTATGACACTTTATCATTACAAAATATAAGCTAAGAGTAAAGTTGTCATTGACGGATCTTTTGAATTCTGCTTTTCATTTGAGAGTTCTAGGGAATTCAGATATTCTGAGACATTTTATTCGAAATATGAGATATTTATGCAGAGCTAAAGGAAATCTTTTGTGGTACATTACGATCGATTTTTGTAACATTTCTCTATGTGAGAAGGATGAATGAAAAAATGCAGATTTTTTTTTTGGAAGAGAAAATACGCGGAAAGGAATCGTGTTTTCTTAGGGAAATTCAAAGGGCAAATAGATATCCATAAATTTACAGCGTTAGGTTTTCTGTCTTTCATGGTACAGATGTCATACAGCTAGTCTTAACATTTTCCAATGATCCTTGTTACTGCTGGATCACCTTTACAATCTTGGTTATCTTGGTTATGAATCTCGCTATTCTTGGCTCAGAATAATTTAAACACATACGCACACACACCCACCTACACAAACGTACACACATATGCACTTATATTGTAATGGGAAACTGCAGCGATTACACAGGATTCCTAATAAATTAATTGATATTTTAGAGAAAAATCTGGGAGGTGTCTACAAAAGAGGCTGAGTTTGATTTCTCCTGATAGTAAATGCCTAAAACGAGAGAATATATAGCATGGAAACAAAAAATGACACATTATCTCTGCGAAAATCAGACTAATTTCCGATGCCAAGCTAGGGAGGTTGTTCAAAGCAAGCAGAACGGCGTCTAAGACCTGCTGGAGTCGACTTCAGGAAGATCATCACACCAGTGGACGGAAAGAATTGGGTCAAGGGACGTCTGGTGCGGAATCACCTTTCAAGTGCTCAAATTTTAATCTTTTAATAATTTGATTTTAATAATATTCTAGTATTCATTTCAGTTTTTGAAAAAGCGAACTGACATTCTCGCGCACAGCCACATGTTTCAAGTTCTTGTGCATGAAGAAGAAGAATCCTCTGTCTTCTGAGTAGCTATTGAAGTAGGGTCAGATTTCTCAGGTGCATGAGCAGGTATGTATTCAGATGGATATGTATTCCTATAGACAGAAATCCTTGTAAATCTTCGCTTAGTTGAAGTTTAAATTAGGTCTTTATTGGATAGTTGGGTCCGCATGCTGGAAAAATTGGACAATCCTTGCAGGTGGCCAAGTGGTCGGATTTTCATCGAATGTACATTGATTGCTTTTTTAACTTTAGGTAATTGATGAGTGTACATGAGGTAGTGTTGAACACACCTCAAATATCGTAGTAAGTCACTGCTGGCAGTTTCACCATGGACAAAACACTGACATCTGAATCAAATTATTAATATATATTCAGGTCATATTGGTGAATGCTAAGTGAAGTCAGTTTTTCGTATTATGTTGGAGATAAATTTTCTTATATCAGTGCACTGAACTTCGGTAAAAAGTACAGGAAACATATCGTGTCACTCTTTTGTCGTCCTAAAAAACTGTTTGAGGATTATAATAGGAAAGCTCATATCACAGAGTTCTGACATTATGTTATTTTGTTATGCTTACGCGATAGCCCTCGGATGGCAATCTTTAAGGGAATTTCAGTATCGTGTTGAAGATATTAAACTGTATCGTGACTTTAATAAAAGTGACTAACGCCCTATCTAGCATAACACATGAGGAATTTGTCAATATAATTTCATCTCTTTTCAGGGAATCTAGAGTCCTCAATATCACTATCCTTTAAGAGGAATCTAATTCCTTTCACATGACTCAGAAGAGTCAGATGACCGGAGACAACTACTCTTTCTTTTCCATAGATATTAGGACAGGATCTGCTTCTTTTGTCTACTTTAATTTAAACAGCTGTAGGGCATTTCTTATGGAATTTTCTTCAGGATTTCCTGAAAATAAAAGAAATGTCCTTCAGCTACTGTGACGCAGATAATTAACTATTTTCCTCATTTTGTTAGTTAGAAATTGGATGTCATCCTCATCAAACGACAAAGAATTCTACTGGGAAGTCGTATTCTTCTAGACCCGATATGAATTCCGATATGATCCGATATTCAGGTGCCTTGATCGTTTATCGGCCTAAGTCCAAATTTCCAGATAATAATCTCTGAGCACAATAATTTACCAGAGATGCTGGTGAGAAGCTATTTCGACTTCAATCAGAAATTTCTGCGCTTGCGGGACATTGACTAGAATGTAATTGTGGGGCATTGTGTAAGTAAAATCAAAAATCGAAAGAGCTGCTAACATGTTCTGCTCCAGGTGCGTACGTCACCCAGAGACATCAGTCCTCGATTGACTTTTATACAAGTTCTAATTGACCAAGGATTCTCAATTCGATGCGGAATTCTCTCTAAAAAAGAGAAATTTTTCATCTTCCAAATGGCAAACTAAAAAAGCTCACAGCAAAAAACTCATGCGCAGTTGAAATCGAGGGACATAAAACAGCTATTTTTCAAAATAATTAATTAAAATAAAAGATGAATACCATGTAAACATACAGAGCCTATCAACAGGAATACTTCTTTAATTATATTCAATAAAACATAATAATATAATTTATTATTTCTTCGTAATTAACACGCAGCTTTTTTACCACGTTACTAAAAAAACCGATTACATTTTAGAATCAAAGAAATACGATATTAATAAATATATGCCAATTACATTTTCAGCGATTCAAACTGACGTGCATTTACAGTGCACGGCAGCTGTTAAATCAAAGATAAAATTAATTACAATTCTTTCAGATATAATAAACTTATAAGCATAACGTTTCAGTTTTCCAGTTTTACTTAATTCTTGGGAAGACGAAATTTTATTACTTGCTAAGAATGAGGGAATAGATTGACAACGCGTAAGAACCACTTTTACTCATCATGTTCTAGAATATTGTATTACATTATCATTTACACATGCAATAAATGTAACGTATAATGTTATTCTTGTACGTGGTTTTCAGTTAGTAATATTGTTTCGAAATGCTCAGCTGCGATAAGATAGCTTTCCGCAAAGCGGAGTTAGGGTTGCCAGAATGTGGCAGAGAAAGGCACGGTTTTCAAATTTGGAGCCAATTTGGTGACAAAAATGGCGATGTGCCATAGACGGAGCGAAAACATTCTAGAATGCGTTTTTAGCTGTTTTCTCGAGAATATTCTCGAATCCAGGTTAAAGCTATATATACCCTGTCTGTACATGGAAAGAGTAGTAGTATCCTGAGTTCAGAGATTAACTTGACAGCGGTCGATCGAGTCGGGAGAAGTAATTTAGTGCTTTGCCTTGAAGCTGTTTTCACCGTTATATCGTGAAGTCTGTGTTACTGATTGCTTCAGCCTGTTTATCGCAGTTTTTCGACGACTGTAAGCATGTCTTTGGAACTGCCTTGTGCAATATTGGCGAATAAATATTGGTTTTTTTCATTAAGTGTTATCATCAATTAATCAATTATTCTAAATCCACGAAACCGTAGAACTCAATAATATATTTTACATTGTATTTTAAACTATGCATACTACAATATATGTATCTTAGAAATAATATTTAGTATGAGATTCATATTGCACCTATACATATTGTAGAGACATTAGCTTATTTCGGAAGCAGAAGTGATGAAAAATGAGCAACGCCTTCGCCAGGAATCGAACCATGGACCTCTCGGTTACACGTCGAGCGTACTGACAACTACACCATGAAGGCATGCGAAGGAGGGGGGAGAACTATCTTATATACTCCCCCTTTTAAAGGGCGACTGGGGTTTTGGGGGACCCAATCGCCAAATCCCGGTGGTGGAGAATCATCATCCACCACCTTTTTAGTTCGAGCGCCAGTTGCAGAGAACATTAGGTTATTTTTTTGAAGAAAGCAGAATAATGAAAAATGAGCAACGTCTTCGCCGGGAATCGAACCACGGTCCTCTCGGTTACGCGTCGAGCGTGCTGACCACTACACCACGAATGCATGCGAAGAAGGCGGGAGAAGTACCTTATAATATATATATATATGTGTGTGTGTGTGTGTGTAAGATATAAGAAATAGGATAGCTGCTTTAAAAACAAATTGGCGATCTTAAAATTAATATTCTAAATTTGGTGATCTTGCCATAAATTCATCTGTTCTCCCGAATTTGAGATTTTCTACTTTACATAACGCTGCTTGAAAAGTACAAACCAAAACTAATACTAACCAATCATAGCTTGTCCCTTGAATCGCACATACTCTGGTTAAATACTCTGGCGACCTAATTACTTCACCCTTCTTCTGCTAGCTTCTACCTTGCTAATAACTCCTCGCTTTGCTTCCCCGTGTAAAATGCTGCGTCTTAATTTTAAGAATCAATGTGAATAGCAATTTATCAGCTTTCATTATGATTGGATAAATATCTATGGAGATGATTTCATATGTGTGAGAATAAAGACTGGAAATTCTTCATGTTTCGTTATCTTCATCTATAAGCCTTCACGCTCAGCTACGACGACTGCAAGCTAATTCCTCCTTCTATGCTCAGCGAAATCATCACACACACGCACATATATATATATATAGATATTGTTGCGTTATACGGGTTCGTGGATTTGAGAGTATCCGATGAAAACACGATGCAGAACAATAAAAAGCACAATTTATTTACAAGAATCACTATTTACAGCACAGTTCCAAAATTACCTTTAAAAGCGTCGAAAATCTACAATAAATACGCTGAAACAATCAGCAACACAGCTTCAGGCTGTAACTGTAAAGGTAGCTTCACGGCAACACTAAACTTATAATAAACACCGTGGAACAATCACCAATACACTGTCAAGCTATACTGTAAAGGTAGCTTCACGGCAAAGCACTATCTCGATCGCTTTCCGTTC
>KK119103.1:152855-254144 GCA_000611955.2 Stegodyphus mimosarum
GTCAATTCTTGTGGTACACCATGGTCAACATTTTTCGTTTACAGATCGCTAAGTAAGATCGTTGAATACTGGCCTTTTCAAACGAATGCACTAAATTCAAGTGTCTAGACATTTGAAATAACAGCGATCTTTCTATAAAAAAATAAGATGTAAGTGATTATTAAGACATATTATGCATGTTTTCAGAATGCATTAGTATCAGCACAGATGAAAACTTGAAGGAACCAAGTTTCCAGGTTTTAAATCCTTTAATCAATTTATCAATTATTAAAGTTTCTTCGATTTAACTTCTGGATCAACATTTTACTTCTTGATGTATGCCTAAAAATCGCAGCAGTATTTACAATAAAGGTTTTGTTGGAAACTGTTTCTTGCTAAAATTTACTTTTTATATCATAACAAATTAAAGAAAGGAATACTAAAAATAAGAAGATATTAAAAATAAGATTAATATAAGAAAGTATTTAAGCTCGCAGACGTTTTTTTTCAATTGAATTTTAAAATTTTTGCGTTCCAAAGTGAGTCTGAAAAGTCATTATGATATTAAAAAGAAAATTCAGACGTTTTCATCTGCTAAAATTTTTATTCATCTAACTTTCTTTACATTTAGAACAATAAAAGGTAAATCAATATTGTCTGTCTCAAAAAATGTTTTCTATATTATAACGCGGTAACTGTTTTTACTTAAGCTCATTACAAATAAAACACAATTTAATTCATTTTAAAAGAACTTCCATTAATGCATTTTTAAGGTTAATAGCAGTGAAAATTCATATGCGACTGATTAAAAGAAGTTCCTAAGTACGTTTTTTTTCATTTTTTTGTAAACTTGTTATTACGCTGAAGTGCAACTGATTTAAGGATAGACAGCTTTATGCTTCCTAACACTCTTGCACCATTTCAAGGCACATGACGACGTTGACATAAGATAGATATGCATATTTGTGTGATAATTCCACTAGATAGGCATATGAAATGATGAAGTTGCGCAATTAGGTCACACCAGAATCCAGGGTGTTGACGTTGCAGAGTGGAAAGAGCAAATGATGACACTGAAGAATTCAATGCTCCATATCTTTAGTCTTTATTCAATTCAAATGGCCAATCATTTTTCTTTTAGACGAAGAGCACTAAATTACATATCCGCAGTGAATTAAATTAGGTACTATCCAATTTAATAATTTTGCGTCATAACTTATTGAACAAAGATAAGAAAAAGAGACCAAACCAGCGAAGGATGTTATAGCATGGGATGGCCGGAAAATGACGCGTAGAGCTATTTATAGTGCCGATTGCGTAACATGCCAGAGCATTCTCGAAAGTACTGGTCTAGCGAAAAGATCCTGAAATTGTGGTATCAAGTTAATTAGAGGTTGCCTGTTAGCGTAGAACAAGGTCAGCACTAAATCCCCAAACACGCAGGGAGGTCACGTGACATCTAAACTACGTGTTAGATGATGTCACATTAAAGATACGCCCTTTACGCTCAGTAAATTTCTGCGCATAAATTGAAATATGGTTCTGCGATATGGGTTTCAGAAGTAGAGAAAATTTTCTTGAAAATATTACAATTCTTTAGATATTAGCATGTATATCTTTCCAATATACTCTTGTGTTTATTTTAAATCACTGAGAAATATATGAGATTTCAGTTTTAAATTAGTTGTGTTAATATTTGCAATACATTTCACCGAATTATTAATGTATTGTGCTTTAATTTCTACATTGTATTAGAAAAAGAAATTAATATTTGCCGCTCTCTGTATATTATTCAAATAAAGAATTAATGAATTTAAAATTACGAACTTTTTGTAATAAATATTACATCTTGTATTATTTTATTTTATATCTGAAAGGAATCTGGTTTAAATATAAATTATTTACATAGTTTTAGGATGGAAGAATTATCATGTAGTATATTTAAATAGAAGATCTACTGGAAGATTTTTTTTTATAGTTTTACATGTTCATATTTTTTAATATGTATATAAGTTTGTTCTCAATAGTTTTGAAAAAATATATTGCACCCACGCTAAATTTGAATTAAAATGAATGAACTGTTGCGAAACTGCCAAGGTATTTTCATAGAAAGCTAATATCAATTTAAGGCATAAAAAGGACTTAAAAATGGATTCTAGGCTTTTCTAGTGTAGTTTCTAATGTAAATATGAGAAAAGTTCCATCAGAATGTCTTTCACAAAAGACATCCATCCTCTTAGGCTGATAGCCCTTATGTGCTATAATCACATAAAGTAAACCAAGCTTTAGTAAGCATGTAATATTGTTTCTTCCTTATTAGTATGAATCCCATTTTGTAAAGGTGTCAAGATTTTGATAAGTCGCAAATGTAAACCATTTTGAAACATCTGACAGTCCCAACAATGATGATTTATAGTTTGCTTGTAATGAGAAGAGCTTCAAGAAAACCATATTACCATATTTTACCATGCAAATGCTATTAATTCATAATCACTCATAATTCTGTCATCACAAGAAAAGCTCTTAATATTCCGCTTGTTAATGTATTTTATTTATTTACTTTTTAAATTAAAATTTTGTAAGTTACTGAAAAGTAAGGAAGATGCTTGTTATATTTTTCTTTCAAAAAAGATACATATTTTACTTCACATTAGAACATGAAAAAATGGCCATTAAACAAAACTTCATATCAGTGGAAGCATTTAGAAGTGCAGCTTGAAAATTTGCAAATAAAAGGAAAGCATATGTTTTAACAACTGATTCAGAGATTTCAGAATATCGTTTGTAACAGTGGAAGATGAAAGAAGCACTACAAAAACGTGACTATTCACTGAAACAGTTTTATGAGAGAGATGTATTTATTCTCTGCACATAATGCGACAACCAAATATGTGAATAAGTGGCTCAGAAAAAATTGTGAACATAGACGAAAATCTATTCATGCAGCCGAAAAACTAAACCTGGCATGATTTTTCCACAATACTGGATATCTGACAAGATATGGCAAAAAAAAAGAAATTCTTTCTCGCTCAGTTTTTAAATAAAGAGCCATTACACTCGTGGGAAAACGTGTCAACCGTCTACAAGAGAGAACAACAACTATTCAAACTTCTGGCGAGCATATAGAAGACAGGAACTGGTAAAAAGCAGCTTACAGACATTTTTCTGTAGACCATTTCATTTTGTTAATCTAACAACAACAGCTTATACCTAAAATATAGAATGACTGTGGATCTCCACTAAGTGGTGGAATAAAATTCAAAAAGGCATGTTTCACTATCATCATGAATCTTATTTTGCAGAATTCATGTGGCAAAAATCTTTGAGACCCTGAAATGCTTCTTATGCCACATTAAAGGCAGTCGAGGAAACATGGCAGCTACAAAGTCTACATGAGAAAGAAATTTGAACTTCGCAATAATTTTGATGCCAGCTTCACATTTAAAAAATAGAAGCTGCAGTACCAAAGAAGTACCGTAACATTTTTAAAACTAAGGTTCTGTTTATAATTCAGTTGGTTTGTTTGCCATATCAGTATGTTTTGATTTTGATGTCTCCCAATTATGAATGTCTTTTAATTTTTTTTAAAATTTAGAAGTATGCCATTACTCTGTATTGCATTTGTTTGAGTTAATTTCATAAAACTCTGCACTATGTAGCAAAAACTTGAAAATTTACAGATGTCTTCTCCCCAGAGGAAATTTCTAAATCTACAAATGTCTGAGCAGAGAGAAGCTATGTTGAAGTAGGTCGAGGATTTTTGACTTGTTGGTGAGGGCACAGTTGTAATAGTCATGGTATTATCTATTAAACACACAATTTGTCTATTTCTATATATTTGGTATTGTTCTGTTATCAGGACCAGATTCAGAAATGTGTAAGTATGCATGTATGTATGGACGTATGTTTTCATGTATATATGTAAGTATGAATGTATGTGTATACATATACACATATATGTACATACATGCATACATTCATACAATTTTTTAATCCGGTCCCGGTAACAGAACAGTACTTAATATTTTGACAGTTAATTATTTTGGCACTTCATTATTTTTTTTTGGTATACTTCCATGAATAAGACATGAGAATACATTCATGAAGCAACGTACCATATTGCAAAAAAGAATTTACATAGCAACCCAATGTCACCCAAAAATGTTTATTGTTCAATTCAGGCGTTCCCCCACACGGTTTTTCACTTCTCCGAACATTTTCACTAGTGTGACTGCAGATTATGATCCCTCCGATGGGAATTTTAATGTTTTAGCCTAGTGGTGGACAGCATAATGCAGTTTCCATTGTTTTCGGCAAAATCTCAGATTTAACTTTCTCGCACTCATAGAGTGTAATGTGGCTTGCTTAAAAAACATCATGCACCTCTTTCTTGTTTCTGATTTTGGAATTTCAATACCGAATTTATAATATTCTCAGATGTTTCCTTAAGTGAAAATAGATGACTGTATACGTGGTGAGAGCAAAAGCACAAAAACTTAGAAGTATATGTGTTTTATATAGAAAAAGGAGAATACAGAAAAACAGGTTACAATGGATGAATCGTTGAAATAGATATAATATTTCTTTCCTGTGATGCAAATGAGTTATTACAGTTAAAGACCAAATGACCTTAATAAATTATGAATATGTAGGAATGTTCAACAATCAATAACACATATTACATATAATGAGTAATTTTCTCTATAGTTCAACAAAATTTTAAAAAATACCTTACCATAACTCTGAACACTGCATTCAGATTTAAGGTTAGGTTATTTGAATATGACAAAGTACACAAGGGCTGTATGTCTGAATGAAGGGATACCTTCATGAAGAACTTCCTCAGGGAAAGCAGCTCATATTTATGTTACACGTGGAGAAAACCAAACATGCAGCTAACCCATTCGAGTGAGTTCAAACCTAGGTTGAACTACTAGTGTTCAGTGGTCACAACTTCCGAACGTTTGGTGGAAACCGATATTCAATAATTAAAATATTCAATAATTTGAAAAACTTAAAATTGTAATTCTAGAAATAAGAATAGCCTGTTTACAGACTGTACCAATTATGTTTAATACCAAAGTACAGAGTAATTTCTTTACAACACCGGACTTTATAAACAGTAATGTTCTAGTAACATTAAATACAGCAAAAGTTGCTTAGCAGTACATAACAAATCTTTCCAAGTTTAATCTCGGATAATTATAGATATTTAATTGCTAGTTCGCAATACGACGATCTCCATACCTTATAATTAGCAAAATATGAGTCAGTTATGGAGATTTCTTATGAATTATCAAATAGAAGTATTTACAGACAAGATAATTCGTGCATAGTGCAACAAACTTTGAAGAGACTGGTTGCCTGTGTGATGCAAACTGTTTTGTTATATTATTTTACATAGGCTAGACAAGACTAGATCACAAAAGGGGATGTAATACCTGTTTGGCATGTACAAAATTTGAAGAAATTATATATCACAAGGCACATTTTTGCAGAATTTGTGATAGTTATTTAACTATAAATTTTTAAAACCCTAATTCTACCTTGCTACCAAATAAGCACCATTACTGTAGAAATACATGGCAGCTGTCTTTCAAAGTATATTACCCCTTTCAAACTAATATTATATTAAGCCTATCAAAGTACTAGTTACCTCATTTTGGTTGTGATACGTGTGTTGTTGCTAGTGATAGTTTATTTGGACAGTTCTTATAAATATTAAACATTATTCCTTGTAAATATTCATGGTTAAAACGACATTTTGTTCTCAACGTTCTTCCCACATTCTTTGAATATTTTATATTTAAATTTTGAAACAGTCGGAGAAATTCGAAAAAAAGCAGAAGAAGCGAATCATTCTAAATCTGGATTTATTTTCTGTTTTCTGGCTTTGATCAAATTAAAAACAAATAAGACCGTAAAGAAAATGTATTGTTGCTAAAAATTGACAAGTAGCAAATTATATTATAAATTGTTTTGCTGTTTATGGCTATGTGCCGTTTAAAACAAATTTTCCTGCGCGCTTATATATGTTAGCAACATACCATTGGAAGCAAGCATCTTACTTTCTAATGTAAAATCTGATATTTATTAATTGCTTTAGTTTCACTCATATTATTAGGATGAATGATGAAGGTACACCAACATTTTAAAGAGGTACTTATTGGAGAAAAAACGAGCATACAAATTTTAATTATAACCATTGTTCTTGATTTTTTTAACACTTGTGAGCTTCTTGTTTGACAAATATGATAATAATGCAAATAGAACTTACAAGATGGTTGTCTGAAATTTTGCTCACTTTATTTTTTAATTGCATCCATCATATAATAAAAATTTTAATCAAATGCACCTAATTTCAGCTTGCAATAAAAAATTGTAACTTTTTATGTAATTTCTGATTTATGTATCTGTTGGATTTGTGAAGTCAGAAAATAGAAACTGTCACTTTTTTTAAAAATTTTAGTGAATTCCAAAGAAACTAAAGTATTTAAAATTAGGTTAAAAAGTAAAAAAGGCCTGTATTTTCCATAAAACTAAATTGATTTTGAAAGTGAACAAACACAAATCCCAGTTTGCCTTTAGCAAAGAAATTAGTTTCAAATGGTGTTGAAATCATTGTGAATAGTTGTAAGAGTCAGATATTTATCCACAAGTATCAGTGCTGGCATGGCAATTATGGGTTAGTAAGCAAGCATTATAAATCCAATAAAACACACAGATGTTTTAATAGCAACTATATAAATTTTATTCACAAATTTGCAGATGATGATGGATGATGTGATATGAGAAAAAAATAGCAAATATATGAAAATGCAGGTGGTTGGCATTTTCAAAAATCTTAGATCTATTCTTGAGATCTGATTACAGTTATTGTTAATATGCTTTTATTCAAACACAGTTCCGTTGTGAATTAAATTATTAACCTTATTATGAGGTTACTATAATCCCAGTTTTATTCTGACTATTCTTTGAAAGAGAAAATTTATAGGCTTAATTTGGCTGTGAAGGCTAATTTTGCCTTCATCAGTGAACTTGAGACAGCAATCGTATCACGTAAAATAATATTAAAAATATCTGATACCAGAATAGCTTACTGAAGACATTTTTTTTAAAGTACACTATATATTAGACCAATCTAAGAAATTATCACAAATTATTCTTTTGCTTCTTTATAGAGAAACATAACCAAGCAATACAGTTGTAGAATGCTTGAAATCGTTCAGACATACATATTCACAGATATCGGCAAGGTCTTATCTCACGATTTCCGAATCGAAGTTGTGAACCATGTTTATATTGACGGAAGTTGTTATTGATGCTGGGCGGAGCTTCGTTGTTACGTCGGCTTACGCATAAAATCACGACCACGTGACCTTCCTGCGCGTTCGGGGATTTAGCGCCGACCGTAGAACAAACCCATCGTACTTTTTATATTTCACACATACACACACACATATATATACTATGGAACGTCATCTCATATATGTATATATATGAAATTATAAAAACAAACTTAGAAGTAAATGACGAGAAGGAAGTTTGGAAGGATTACATTTAAATTACCAGAATTATGTAAGAGTCATATGACATGGATTAATCTAGAAATGATGCAGTACAGAGAGAGGTTACTATTTTTAGAATTCAGAAAGGAAATTCGCTAATTTAATCTTTTACATATTCTTTTTTTTTCCCTTACATATCCCCCCCTTCAAGAAGGAAAAGGCGTTGATGTAAATGGAACTAAAACTCGAATAGCCAATAGTAATTTTATAGCATTATTAACTAACCAATCAAAATACATTGTAAACCCAAACTAACTCAGTCTGAATTAAGATTTCACCCCGAACGTAACACATTAGCTCGCTACTCTTCGGCTGCAAAGTTATAAAAAATGTAAACCTCTTGAAATAGGCACAAATAATGTGCCAAGTTGTGGCCACAATATGTTTACTGAAAATAAAATGAAGATTTTATCTGCCTCGACTGTCAAATTTCTTTTTCAGTGTAAGATCGGCATCTCAGCTTCTACGACATCAAAATTTCTTTTCGTCATTTACTTCTAAGTTTGTTTTTATTATTTCATATATATAGATGAAAGCAACATATGTATTCACCGTGTCCACAAAAGTATTCACCCAGCTTTTATATTCGCAATCTTTGTTTGTAGACATATACTTACTTCAATTACAAAATAAAGCAAATATTTACGTCATTCTTTTTTAACTAAAAATTAATTTTACGAAAATTGGGAAAAGCTTTTTACATTTTCCTCCAGTCCTTATACGTACATTTAGGTAAATGTTATATTCATGATAAAAAATAAAATATAAAAAGTGACTCACGTACGATAAAAATTGAACAAGGTATTTAATTTTAAGGTTTCAGATTGGCGTTCTTGAAACCTCAGGGGTCATATACAAATTGCGTAGAGCAACATTTACATTTGTATGTAACTAAAAAAAAGTATCAGCTTAGAAAAAGGTCTCTGATGTTAAAGGGTTAAATGACCAAAACTGATGCGCAGACTGTCGTGAAAAGTTTTGACCATAATTTTTAGCACAGAATGCAAATGGCTTTAGAATCAATTGAAAAACAATTTTCTAAATGAAAGAATCGGTTTGCATATCTTTTCGAATGCGATGAGAAATTAAAGATGGAACGATTATTTTTAATAATCAATAAGTGAAACGTTTCATTTCAGGAATTGATGAAAATAAAGCTCAGTAGCCAGTCAGTAATCAGATATTAAAAACCTCAACAAAACAAATCGGAACAAAAGTCTTGAAATATCCCTACGTTTTGTAGTGTACAATAACATAAACTAAAAATAAATAAATCATTCACGATAATGAAAGCACAATTTATACTAATATTAATAAAAACAGAATTCTTGAAATTCGAAAGAAAATTATAAATAAGAAATTCTAAGGCGGAATACAGGTTATATTAACTTAATGATTTTAGTGTAATATTTGTTCGAAATACCTGTCTTTAGATGTTACATATGACTGTGTTCGTAAATTAAATGTTCGTGAACTCTGTTAGCATAAGTGGTGTTACACGCGCAAAGTATGGCTGATGTAACAATTGAGCAAGTCTGAAGGGCTTATTAATTTCCTTTCATAAAATTTATTTTCAGGAAAACTGGGAGAAAAAAAACCTAGGGGGTTTAAGTGATGATAGCATCCATTCCACAGGATTCCCATATTTAGTAATATTAGTTCCAAATTCACTTCTAAAAAAATTACGCGACCGTACGGATTTACGTGGAGCATCATCATGCTAAAACTACACAGTTGACAAGTCTTTCAGTGAGATATTATCTTCTGAGAAGTTACACAATGGTCCATTTCATATTTTGAATTTGACTACTGTTGTTCTTGCCTGTTAAAATTCCGTCACGCGTGAATGGCTCAATCAGCATTTTATTCCACAACCCACAACAAGCAATTATTAATTATAAAAATCGGAACTGAAAGAATGTTACACGTTGGTAAATCACAAAGGAATTCAAATAAAAGGTCTTAATAAATGAAATTTAAAGCAGCTTCAATTTATTCTACTCTATTTTTTAACTGGCTTCTCAATTCTTCAGCAATAAGTTCGAATTTCTAGAGCGGTAAAATCCTTAAAAACCGCACATTTAAAAATTAAATAACTTTGTTCAATTTTTGACGTACAAGAATCATATAGTTTCATTTTATGTTTTATAATGAATATAGCATTTCAATAAATATAAGTATAGGGAATATTGGAATACAAAGGTTGCTATTTATATTTCTGGTCTTGGCAGCAGCAAGTGTTGCTGGGCGACCGCAGACAATTCCAATCGAAAGTTTGATGTTTTTATCCACAACTTCTTCAGAAGGTTTTTCCATTTTAGCGCGATTTGTGTTGCTTACAGTAAACTGAAAAATTCATCTCGGGCAAAAAAAATGGAACTGACTCGCGAACATTTTCGAGCGATTATTTTTCATGATTTTCGACGGGGATTATCAAATCAAGAGTTCCTCTATGAACTTCATTCTTTATACAGCGATAAAGCACTATTCTACAACATTGTAAAAAACTGGAATAACGAATTCAATCGTGGTCGACGTTCGCTCCAGGACGAATTCTGTGAAGGTCGTCCAAAATCTTTTGTTATGCCAGAAAATATTGATGCTGTGCGTGAACTGATAAAGTAAGATCGCCATGTGACATACCGTCAGATATCTAGAGACATCTTTGGGCATTAGTATGAAAAGCATCAATAAGATATTACATTAAAAAGATTTGTTCGAGTTTGATCCCGCATAATATGACAAACGCTCAAAAGGAGGCTCGTATCGATTGGTGCAAGGAAATGTTGGAAAAATGGTTCATCAAAGGCTGCATATAACATCTACACGTTACAATAGTGGCGTTACAGAAACGTAGGACGGTCAATTTCGAATTGTACATGACTGTTTGTTTGCCAGAAGTCATCGGAGAAATTCGAAAAAAAGCAGAAGAAGAAGCGAATCATTCTTCATCATGACAATGCGAGCACTCACACATCGGCTCAAGCAAAGAAATTTTTGACAGCCCGAAATATCGAATCGATCGAATTGATTTGCGATACCTGAAGTTGACTGATACAGTCAAAACCCTTTTTTTAAAATACCTTAATCGGAGTGTAAAACGTGTTTTGAAAATTGTTCAAGTGCCTACAAAAAAGTATTGGTCTTTATAGAGAATATTATAAAGCAATAAAACCCATTTCGATCATAAACGTTTGTTTTTTCATTGCTAGGCCAGAAATATAATTAAAGCTGCTACACTAGCAAGGAAAGCAAATAAAAGAATCTTATTTGTTGCACGTATACAGTGCAATGAGAGGAAGATACAATTAACTTTCCAGGTAATTTTGAGTATACAGCGAGCAGCTCTCTGTACACAAAACTCCCACCTCTGGCAGCAATAACAGCTGTAATCTTGCTGGGCATCGGATCTAACTGAGCTTGCATGATAAAACATACTTCATTACATGCAGCTTCAAATTTAGACCAGAGTGCATTAATCATAAACGATAGTTATTAGCGGCACGCCAGTCTCTGGGCAATCCGTTGTCAGATGTTATCATTTGGTGAGATATCTAAAAACGAACTGACCACAGCAATAATCGAACACCCTCTGTATCGAAGAAGGCAACATGCGGTTGTGCATTATCTTGTTGTAAGATGACATCTCGCAGGCTGTGAATGTAAGTCACAACCACGAATCTTAGCGCCCACCAGAAATGTAACTGCAGCTGTATACATTACATGCAATGCGAAAAAGAGGTGATGTGTTCCAAATGACAACCGATAACTGGATGCTAGATGCTGGATCTATATGGAGGTGACAAATGCAAGCTGGAAGTATTTGTTCTGATCGGTGTCTTCACACACGAATGCATCCATCGTGTTGCTGTACTCAGAACCGGGATTTGTCAGAAAAGAAGACGTGGTGCCACTCTTGTGTCAAGCGTCGTCATTCGTCACTGTCGGTGCGCCTGTCTCTGCTGCAGTGTCAGAGGAAGTTAAATTGGTCGCCACGTTGACAATTCGCAGTGTTGAAGACCTCGTCGCGGTGTCCATGCGGACACTTGTCCTGCATACCAGTCAAGTTGCTAATTTAATCTACGTAATGTGCTTGCTAATTTAATCTACATAATGTGCTGTTCGCTCCCGCAAGGCCGAAGGGACAACATATCTTCTCTCGAGCCTTAGAAGCTGCAGGCCGCTGAGATCCTGTCTATCGTTTAGTATGCCTCTCCTAAATCATCAGTTCCATATTCGCCGGACAATCATGTGATCCTGACTAACACGTATATCAGTTGAGCAAGAAGATAATACAGCAGTTCCGATAGGTCACGATTGTCACTCTCGAATATCGACGTGCAAGATTTTCTCTTTGTTTTGCACGAAGCACAACACTACTTTTACACAAGCAACCAATGTGCAAATACAATTATGCAATTCCCAATCAACTAAGTAACTCAATGTGTAAACTTTCCATTTTTACATAATATAGATGGTGTTACTCAATCTGCTTTGTGCGTATGCGCTGGACTTCTAATTACCTTCATTTCCCACCATGTAGTACCTTTCATGCAAGTTTGACGTTCGTTGCATGACGCCTTCGTGACGTAGCAATTTTCATGGGTAGCAGCTGTATAGCCAAAAGCGTAGCCCTTTCTAAAGGCGTAGCAGTTGATAATAACACGATAGGATAGCTTATTTGAATATATGAACACACGCGTAGGCTATCTGCCTAATGGGATAGATGCCTTCGGGGAAACATTTTAAGGAAAAATGTCTTGTATTCATGATAAACGTGGGAAAAAAACCACAAAAAATAACTGTACAGCTAGCCGAATCACCTAAGTTCGAACCTGGGTGGAACTACTTGTATTCGGCAGTCTTAAACATTCGGCCACTGGTAAGCCAACGTGATAGATAAAACTGGTTTTTTAGCCGTTATCGAGAGAAGATAAATAACAGTGCCCGACGTATGACTCATTCAGTTTCTGAAATAGTTCGAGTATTGGAGTTTTCTTGTTCTAGAATATCAAGAGTACAGCGTGAGTGCATGAATAGTGGAAAAAGAATGACTAATCGGGTAAACTGTGCGAGATAAGCAGCCTTGAATGGTTGCTATCTTTGAAATCTCAGTTGTATCTTTGTCACCAAAATCAACAATCTTAGCTTAGGTGGCCACCCAACTGAGTAAAGGTCAAGTTATTCAGTCAATAGATGGAATGTACAGCACTGGCTTCATTTAAGAGCTTTGAAACCGAAGAGGTGCATGTTACCGCTCTTAGTATGTTACATAGACCACAGAACGTCGCAGCAAAGAACCTCCCTTTACCTGAGTTAGTAGAATTACTAAGAGATCAGTTATATCCCTCCATGTATGTCTGACATCCAAAGAGAAATAGGGTGTACCAGTACGATTATCGATACTGTCATAGATCGCGGTTGGCTGCCATTTGATCTGAGGAGAATTCCTTTGAGTTATCGTTGATGAAACAGCATTCGAGAAACCTCGATTTCTTGAAATAAGGATGGTAAAAAAAAAATCCTCCTCCCCGAATCGGGCAGCAGCCCCAAATAAGCTTTAAATGACGAATGGGAGATAATATTTTCAAACGGATCCTTAATAGTTTATCGAGAAGCACATAACAAATACAAAACGTGCGTTAGTATCCAAGATCACATGCCATATTGGAGGTTTCTTAGCTCTATCATTTCTGTAAAAGGAGTATTCTTGGTGGCTCTGTGAAATTACTCAAATGAGTACCTTTTTATTCCCTTATCTGCGTTTGCCTTGTGGCGAAATATGTACCATTTTGAATCATAAAGAATGCACGGCACTTTTCTTAAATATAATGTAAGTTTCATTTCTTCAATCAATGCCAGTTATTAAATACCCCAAAAAAATGGATATCAATCTTAGCATTTGTCAAGAGTATATTATACCGCCTGAAAATTGAATAAACTGGCTGCTTTTTCACGTTCAGCAAAAGAAAACACGCTTTCAGCTCATGTTGCAAAACACATACCCTAATCATTATTCTTTTGCAAATTATTAATCCTTTAAACCGTAAATATTTAAACAGTAAAACGCTACGCTTGCAATGGTTTGTGAAATGGAAATTTATTTCCAGGTTTTTGGTCAAATTCAGACGAAGTTGCAGCTAAGAACAAATTCAAGAGACTAAATGAAGCTTACCTCGGTTCTGTCTCCAGGTTGAGTGGCTGTTTATCTCTTGTCCAAGTTATTGATAAAGGAGGATCACCAGAAACTGCGCAGGTCAATGTTACGTCATCACCTTTCTTCACCATTTGAGTTCTGAATTTTGTTTCGAACCTTGGTGACTCTACATGTAAAATAATGTCATCAGAAATATTATATGATTATTAATTTTTAGGACAATTACTGGGATGTTACATTGAAAAATAATAATATAAAATACTTGATTCTTTAATAAGCAAAGTTATTTAGTCTGATAAAGGTATGTTGAACTGTTACTTCTTAGAACATTCTTCTTCTTAGAACTTTCTACATATTAAAATATTCTTTTAGTAATTCATTTTTCGTATACAATTTTCTTAAATCTTTCTTCTTACACAAATTAATTATCTAATAAAAGCATACACTTGAAAAATTTTCGGTTTTATTTAAATACGACAGATTTGTTTATCAACTTTATTTGAACTAATAAGAACTATTATCAGATTTTAATTACCCTTGTAAACTCTACCTTGCCAATTACATCAGGTTTTACGTAACAGTCTAAATAACCAAAGATTATAATAGGTACACTGTGAAAAAAAGGGGGGGACACTTCTATATTTTCCGTTCTACAGGGCTGATTGATAAAATTCAAATTGCGTTTTCCATTTCTCGAAAGCGCGACTTAGGGTATGTATTAGATTTATATATTACATTGTTCTAATATTGGTATTTTGACACAAAATCGGACTTTTTCTGATATGACATGCCAATTGTTTTCCATATTTCTATTCTACTACTCAAATTATGCCAAACTGCCAAGTTTTGTAAAAATCGCACTAGCAGTTTTTATAAAATGAGCTCTCAAGCGTTTAGCTCCTCAGTGTTAATTCAGGTTTGGTACGTATTTATTATATCTCTTTTCTTATTACACTTACTTGATTCCTTCTTTCACAGTTCGAAATTTAGATTTCCCCCAAATAAAATTCAGCCATTTTTTATGATTTATTTTAAAAATTTTTATTTTTAAATAATTTTTATAAATTGTTGGAAAAAAATTTTGAACAATAACCTGTAAAATTTTTACAGTCATCTTAAAGTAAATGTATTTCTAAGTATACTTGCAAAAATTGGAGACTTTTATTTCCGAAGATATACGTGAATTTATATATTGGCGTGTTTTGAAATTTGATATATTTGTTGAAAGCGATAATAACGAAAATGTGGTTTACGCACTTTGTTAAAATTATTTGAAAGTAGAAACGATGTGACTTTTTTTCCGCTTATCCACAATGTAAAAAGGTAGGAATGATGTGACTTTTTTTCCTCTCGTGTACAATGGAAGGGATAGGATAATAGGTTGCCATGTACTTAAGAAGTTTGCCAAGTGAATTAATTACTCACGGCACAAACTGAAAAAAATTCGCCAAGTTAAATTTATGAATTTCTCCGTAAATTTCGCACCAAATTTTACAAAATTTAATATTTAGGCGTAATTTGAGTCGTAGAATTGAAATATGGAAAAAAAAATTGGTATGTTGTTTCAGAAAAAGACCCATTTTGTGTCAAAATACCTATATTAGAACAACAAAGCTATATACAGATCTAATATATATCCTAAGTCACGCTTTCGAGACATAAAAAACGCAATTTGAATTTCGTCAATCGGCTCAGTAGAACGGGAGACATAGAACTGTTCCACTTTTTTTTTCACAGTGTACATTGCTGGCCAATAAAATTTTAACACTTTTAAGGAAGCATTCGATCAGTGAGAAGTATTTATAATGGACAGAGCACATCAGAACATGAAAATGATTGGCAGAACAAATAATGGGCCTCTGTAACACCATCCAACTAGAATTAAAACAAAAGAGAAGAAAAGAGAATGAGTTTCCCAAACTGGACTGGTATTTTTTCTTATTTATTTGATTAGAAGGGTAGGGCATTCGTCTCAAACTAGAGGCCCTGGAAACAGTTTTATGCTACCCGCGAATACATTTCCTGAAAATTAATTTGTTTTATTATGAGAAGAATTTGAATAAACTTCTCAATATTTTAATGGTTTTGAGTCCAATTTTACATTCTTTTCGTACCAAAAACAAACAGGAATAACTCTCTGGAAAATCTAGAAATGAATTAAAATAATTTACATAGTGATATAAATCTTATTCAAAGATTTCTTGATGCAAACGGATTAACTTTTATTAATAGTTTAAATATAAATATTTTTAGTTACGTGTTTTTGCATTAAGAATAATCGCTCTGTTTGGGAGTGCATTTACATGTAACCAGTTCTTTTTTTCGTAGATGAAAATTAAACTTATTTAAAGAACCAGACTGTCGATGGGTATTTACAATTTGTGATAAAGCTAATTTCTAGCAATTTTGCTCCAAAATTATAAATAGTATGAAACCCTAACCGCCATGAAGTGTTGTAACTGAAAAGTGTAGTAATTAAAAATGAAGTTTGTAATTATTTACCCACAAATGTTATTCTTTTTTGTATTCGTCACAGAAAAATATAATACAATATTAAAAAAGAGGATATGTTTCATTACTTATTCTCAAATTTTGTCCCTTTTGGGAAGTTTTCGTAAATTTCTTTTTAACTCCATTTAAAAATAAGTTACTTTGGTTACTTCATTATATTACAATTATTTGAATAAATGTCAGTCTAAAAATTTTAATATTTAGCTGCCCATGTGTTTGAATAACAACCAATAGAACCTATGTATAACAGAAATTTCTTGTAGATACCTTGTAGATACCAACTTTTATAGCTCAAGCAGAAAATAGGTATAAATTTTAATTTTTCTTTGAATTATTTTTATATGCATGTTTTGACAAATATGTCATCATTTTTTAATTTAGTTAACCAATTTTGTTTTGTTAATAGAAACAAAAGTCATTTAACTTTCTTTCTTTTTTCTTTTTAAATTGCGGCCATCAGCTACTTTCAGATCGTGCATTTCGCCCTCGTGCAGTTTGAGTTTGAGACTACTTGTGTAGAGTATGCTTTTAGTAAAAGGGAGGAACATACAGCAGCTTGTGCCGGAATCTAATTGCGAGAGAATAGTAGAGCACCGTCGCTATAGATTATTATAGTGTCAAACTGCAGCATTTTCGTGTTGATTGAAAATGCGCTATCATGTGCTGTATATGGAATCGACTGATCCAGGAAGAACGAACAGAACAACATGTAAGTTCACAACAGTTTCAACCCCCCATCCGAAACGCATAAAGGCTTATAGTTACATCGACGGATTAGTCATATTGCACTTTCTGATACAGGCATTACCCTGTCTGACATGGAAATGTACGATGAGACTCATCTTTATGCTCACAAACCATTTGCCTAGCTGCCACTGTTTTAACAATTTAACCCCTTCCTTTAACGGAATAGCACAGTCTTCTTTGAACGCTGAACACCGCACTTTTAACATGAAATTATTTCTTATACGAATCCGCTTCTGTATGCAATATCGTGATTGATATGGGCATATATGGCGCCAAAAAGGTGAACACTTGCTGGATTGCTGCCTTATCCACAGTCATATGAATGCAGCACTAAGAATTATGATATGGAATGTGGCTGAATATGAGATAAGCTCATGTGCGGTGCATAACTGGAACTCTGGCCAATCTACGTTACATTTCTCACGTGTTAATGCTTGTAGTTTCCCGGAGCATCGTATGGCTGCCTTCCAAACGAACTATGGAGACAGACCATACGTCGTGCTAAGTGTCCGAAGTTCCCTGTTATGGTTTGCCTTGAACAGAATATTCATCAAATCTTTCCTCAACCGAACGCGTCTGGTCCATGGTATCGCACACACTAGCAGTAAAAGGTTCTGGTAGTCATAAGAGATAAGCTCTGGCGATAAATTACACTTGGCTTTGTCTACAATAGCCCAAAATGTCACCTGAATTCTCTTCAGCTCTGTACCTCGCCAACCAGAAGAGGTGACTTGACAGTGCCTCTCTGTTTAATGTAATGTTTAGTGTTGTTGGCTACTGTATCTCTAGGCTTTCGTGTGAATCCCAAAGGAAGCTGGGATTTTTGTAAGTGAATATTTGTGTGGGCGACAGGGGGCCCTCAAAAAGGAGGGCGAGCCGAACGTCCCCTCGAATGTCTTGGTGTACAGGACCTGTTCCCAAAAATTCTCTTTCAGAACTGGAACGGAACTGAGAAAATTCATATTGTGACCTATAAGATGCCCACGTCAACGACAGACGCAATTCCGACGACGACGCAACGACGTCAGCGACAGACTCCTAGCCATGATAAAATTCGTGGAATTCATTTGATGTTGCTCAGACAAGTCAGATGAGTCACAGCAACAACAACATTTGTCCAGCCTACCTGAAATTTAAATTATTTCACTTTTGTGTGACAAGGAATTTTTAAAATAAATGTAATTATCATTTGGCGTTGCCATGTTAATGCTGAACAGTATACAGCGATTTATCGCTACACTTACTTGGAGGGATACGGGGTTTTAAGAAATTTTTATGAATAACTTACTTTTGTCCTGTGAGTTCATAAAATCTAGAATACCTCTCTAATTATGAAAAACAAATCAATACAGGAATAAATAAAAGTAAATGTTTATTATTAAAAAACAGCTAATTTTAATCGCAAACCAAAATTACGTAAACTGAAAGTTTCTGCTATTTCAGTAATACAGTATAACAAAGTTTGCTGGAAGTACACAATGATTAATATGCTGGGTATTTTGAGACTCAATGTACAGCTTTAACCATGAGTCCGATTATTACCTGCCAGGACTGTTGCAACACACTCGTGCATTACATTACATGTTACAACTTATATTACGCAACGCTTGGTACAAAATGCAGTCAAATTCTTGGTAACATAAATTTCGGAGATTATTTTACATTTGTGCATAAACATTCAAAGAAATTACATACAAACAACATGGTTCCTAAAACAGTCGCAATTTTAGTCTTATAACCATGCTTAACATCAAAATTGCAACTGTTTTAGGTGTTATAAGCAGGTCTTTATTTCTTAGAAATTGTTTTTTTTTTTCAATTTTGTGATACATAGGTATACATCAATTAACGAAATTAAAACGTTTAAACTGTCTTAAAGTTACTTTCTAGCGCTGTTCTTTTCTTTCACTTTATTTGAAGCATTAATTCTGTGCAAAAATTGAATGCGTTACTTCCAAACAAAGACACAAATCACGGGGGTAGAAAGACAGTCATAATATTGAGTTTCTTCCTGTTTTTAAAATACATAGCTTTTTGGTAGTTTTTGAGAAAATGTTTCTGTGTAATTTCATATACCTGATTCTATAATATTACATGAAATGGTAGAGCAGTGAACATAAAAAAATCTGATCATTTTTGTAATGTTGCTGTGCTCAAAAAGGAAAAAAAAAACTTCAAAGGGTAATATTTCTGTTCTTGTGTATTCTTGAATAATCCGATATTTTGAGTTAGGCTTCTCAGAAAAAAAGTAGTTTTTCCTTAGAGAAGCATTTTAGTTTTTTAGCTTCAAGAAAACAAGCGAACATACATGATATCGATAAATGTTCTCGAAACGACTGTTTTAATATTTAATCTTAAATAGTTAAACGAATCTATATTTTCAATAAATGACAATATATTTATAATAAATAGAGAAAAAAAAAGATAAAGTCTGACCGAAAATTTATTGTTATTGTGACTTATCTCACTTGTCTGATAGTAATATCAGAACAAGCTACCGAAATTCATCGTGGTAAGGAGTGCAAGAATGCGCCTCTGGTTGGCAAGAGTCTTGATGACCATTGAAGTGACGGTACGACTTTGCTCAGTTCTTTACCCAATTTTGAAGAATAGCACCCCAAGGAGACAGGCCCTAGGGTCTCTCACCCCTCTTCCCCTACCAGCAACCTCTGAAGAGAGGTTTCTTCTGGCCGCTTAGAATGTCTCCACGCCGCACAGAAACTATACGTTTACAAATATCCATGCCTTCTCCGGGATTCGAACTCGAGCCCTTCGGTACGGCAGTCAGCATCGCTAACCACTCTCCCGGTTGGGCGTCCCTGATTGAAAATTTAAATTCTATTATGGTTTCAAACGTATTTTGCTTAGAATTTGTATTAAAGTTTAGAAAGAAAACAAGTAAATTTTGTTTTTAAACTCAATAATGAATTTTTTATACAATGTAATATGAGTGGTGAATAGCAAAGACTCATATTAAATGGACATAATATCAGCGACGAACTATTGTTCAGTTCAGTCGAGTTTGATGAACAGTTGATGATGAATGGGGACACCTGGTCTTTACCAATATGTATTGTCCCACATGCATCATTATCTAGATTTATTTTAATTTTAAATAACAAAAATAACCAAATTAATTACATTATTGAAATTACAATACATAATTCAAAAGTATAAATTTTGAAACACATTTAGGTGAAAGTGGAATAAGGAACTAAAAATAAAATGCAATTTCAGTAAAAGCGAAGTTCGTTAAGTCTACAGTTCATGAGCTCTTAACGTTCGATCAAACATCCATAAAAAGGACCACACAAATAATCATAATATTTTAGTTAAGCCTTTACACCTTATAAAGTTATTGCGTGTGAGCTTATAAATAAAATAATGAAATTTTAAAGAAGTAAGTAGTACGCCAGCAAAAATTCATATTAAATGTACGTATCAAGAGACATAACTCATATCAAGAAAATAATAGATGACGTTACAAATACATTACAAGTATTAAATTACAATTACAAGTACAAATTACATTACAAGTATTAAAATATGCTTTCTTGTAATTGTGACCAAACCCCTTTCTATGATCGCGAATACAGTCTCTACAATCAAACTCCCTCCAATCTTAGATGAGCTTCTAAAGAACCCAAGCAATCCACGAAACATTAATTTCAGAGGGTTCAATCACGGTCTCAGATCTGGAAATGGGATCCTACCTCGGCTAAATTGCTGAAGCGAAACTCAAGTGGTAATTCGAACCTTCTCACATTTCCTTAACGGCGCAACCCCTTCTTAGAGGAAAGAAAATAGATGACTGGGAAGACATCTTCAACAATGACACCCCCTATCAATAGAAATCTTTCCAAGCTTTTCATTAGAATTGGGGGTCTATTTAGTCCAATTCCAAGACGTCTAGGAGAAGTGGTCTTTTATGACGACAGCGCAATTCGCTTCCCTATGCAAGACTACAAGGATGGGAAAGACGTCCTCCAAAATGTCATAAAACATAACTTACTAGACCATAAAAGCTGAGTATTATTAACAGAGTTCATGACAGAAGAGCAAACGAGGGGATACATTTAGTTGCCACTTTCAGGAAGACACGATAAAGGTTTGAAAGGGCAGAACACTCGTTATCTTTAACGTTAACCGGAAGCCGTGAAGGTGTCTTAAATTGGAACATTCTTTTATTGCCCAAAGTAAAGCTCCGCCTGAATCTGGGTGCGCCTGCGTTTGTAGAAATGAGCGTATGCAAATATTTGGCTAAAGAGTTATCAAAATAGCTCGTAATTTAAAGCTATTCCCAGTTTCATTACTTAGGATCCGCTCTAGCTGAGCACGTAAACGTTTTTATTCGAAGCAGAGGCAATTTGATGTATGGAACTTAGTTGCATTCTCACCTGGCGGCTCGAGAGTGGTTTCGAAATAGATGACGCAAGCGCGGATATTAGTTTTAACTGTCTGTTTTAAACCTGATTTATTATTTGAATTTCGTAATTCTGGAATTTATGTATCTCTAATAAAGATAAGTAATGAGTTGCAGTTACGGAAGGACGTCATTTCGGGCCAGATTAAGCTCGTAACGTACATTGTTAAATTCCAGATTTATTCCTGGTTGATTTTATAAGCATTTGAGTATGCAATCTGTGACGTAAATTCAGGTACTAAGACTGCGAGTTTAATCCTAATTTAATTTGCTAGAGAAATGATTCGTTAAGTTACGATTTGTGATGTTGACGTTTAAGAGGGTTATCCGCAGAATTCGATGCCAAGTTAAAAATCCTGCTTGTGCTTTCAAGCAAATGTGTCTGTTTTCGGAAGTTCATTTAAAATAAATTATTATTTTACGGGACAAATATTAACCTTATTTTTTGTTATTGTTTTGCAATTTTATTTATTCGCGATACATATGTGATAGAACAGTTTAATCGAGCCTGATTTTAAAAGTAGCACATAGACAGGGAGGTCAGAAATGAAGCTTTTTAATAAATACCATTGAACATCAAAATTACAAAACAAAAGCTGTCTTTATTATGTTATAAGGGTAAGAGAGTTAATATTAAAGAATTTTGATGTTGAGATAAAGAGAAAATATATGTAGTTGAGTCCTTCCCTAAAGATAAGTGTATTAAGTTTTACTTCTTTGCACGAAGTAAAGGAAGCAATGTAATCACGAAAAATTCCGGGTACCATATTTCAACGAGAATATCCATTTTGACTGCTATCGAATGCAATTAACGATGTTTTTGCGTGGCAGCTCTATGTAAGAACCGAATAAAGGACTGTTTTTACCCAAACGAATTATAAAACTGATTAAATGGATTTTAAAATGGATTCAGAAGAGATTTTTTTGTGGCGTCTGTACATACCTACGTATATATGTGGGAAATCAGAACCGCCAGCGAGGTGACGTCATCTGCCGCCAGCCCAGAGTTCCAAACGTGGACGAGAACAGACGTGTTCTCTGTAAGCCTTCCAGGAAGTTTGAGGAGGGATGATGTCCCAGGGGTGTTATAGAACCCACAAGCATTTGTGAATCCTGATCTTGTTCCCGAGATTCGACAAGATAAGCCAAACTGTGAACTGTTGATTATTACATGAACAATTCATGGACTATATTCTTAGTCGCGGGGTTACCGTTACCTTTAGTTATGTCAATTTACCATGCTATATTATCATCCCATCTTTTATCATCTTTCATTCATACTAGTAATTTCTTAATAAATTTACTTTATACTTATCTCGTGCTCTTGATCCTGTAATCCTACATATATGTATGTATGTATCTCGTATCTCAAAAATTGGAACGCTGAAATTTTCTAAATAGAACTGCTATAGGATGTAGTTGTGCACCTCCCTTTTTGGTGGCAATCGACCGCGCCAAAAGTATATAAATGTATATATATGCATATATACTCACTCTGTTACTTGGTTCTGTGAGTTCAGTATTTTTACTCTTATATTTTGGTAAATTGTGCATTTTTGCTTTAAAAATGATCGAAATTCAGTTGTTCTGATCTTTCGGTCAAGGTTTTTATTCCTTTAGTTAACCTGAATGCAATAGTTGTACAATTATCAACAATTTAAAAGTTATTTCAGTGCGGCTAAGCCTAAAGTTTTACCATAGCAACCATATTTGTCTACATTTGAAACTTAGAAGAATAGTGCATTTGTTACCAATCTAAAGAAACTAAGCTTCGCAACAACAAAGATAACGCTTTCTTTTATTATTGCGAATTAAATCATGCTTAACCCATTCTGGAATTTATTCGAGGAAATAAGTCTTTAAGATTTATTTCGTAATTTTTAATATAGATATTTTGAGTTTTTATGTATTTTTGCCTTGTCGCGAAGTGAGAACTGAATTAATTGAATGAGAAATACTGAATCGTCTGTGAAAAAAACTCTTTCTTTCTTTCTTTTTTTTACTTCTTTTATATATCGTTTTAGTTTTATTATAGTACTTGAATAGAACACCTGGCAACGATTAGATAATTCTTCAGATGATATAACATTTTGTGCATTCTGAGTTATAAAATGAATGAGATGTAACACTGTTAAGTGAACCTAGCGCCAGTTTGTTGCTATGATAAATAAATATAGTGAATTTTAAAGAGTGCATTTATTCTATTGTGGTTTATGCGTTATGGACGAAGTAGATTTAATTCAATTCAATAAGTTTAAATGAAATGCAAGAAAAAATGCGTATAATTAAATATTCCGTACAAGAAAATAATGTGGTATGCACATCAGATACTTAATTCTTAATTTGGGCGAAAACATTTTATTCAGGTGTTTAAGTTAAAATATCCAGAGACAGAATTTGCACATGGGTTATTGTCTGTGATAAATTTAGATTCACTGATGGGTTCTGATATGGACTTCCGATAGGTTCACTGTAAGGTAACGTCTTATTTTATTATTGCGAATTAAGCCATGATTAATCCATTCTGGAATTATCATTTAAGTTTCTAAATTATCTCATATATTGACTTCGCATGTGACTTTCGTCCACAACAAAATTAAATAAGTTTCTTCGCTTCCAGTGTCTTTTTGCCGAGTGAGACCAAAAGTAAAATTTCAGTTTTGTGCACCGAAACATCTGCCTTCTTACCTGTTGACTGAGTTGCTTATTTTTGCGTAGGAATTCTAATTTTAATTGTAAAAATTGTTTTTTAAATTATTTTATCTGTATTTGGTGTTTTATATTTTTCTATAGTTTTCAATTTTTAATAAAGATATTTTGCAGTTTTATGTATTTTTGCCTTGTCGAGAAATAAGAACTGAATTAATTCAGTGAGAAATATATCTCTAATGAAATTCGAGGAAATACGTTTACATGAAATACAGCAAAAAAATTGCTTATAATTTAATAATCCGTACAAGGAAGTCATGTGGTGTATACATCAGATTTTCTTCTTATAAATTTATGAAGATGTTATATTCTAGAGAAAACAAAATATTAGCTTATTATATTCTTTATATTTAATGAACGATGTAGTTCATTCCAATTAGGGCAAGCATCAAGTTTGATAACCACCTTCTAAGATATGAAAAATGAAGCACAACTACCCAGCGTCAAGACTTCCTGAAAAAATGTAAATTACGTCTTTCCTCGGCTCGATGTAACGCGTCATATTCTGTTGACTTGAGGCAGTATCGTGTTACTGCATGCAACAGGCAAAAATATATGTACAAGTATAATATCTTAAATATGTCAGTTGAGTTTATTGTTAAGAAGGGAGAGAAGACAATAATCGTAATTCAAAATAAAAAGCAGCCACATTTTTTACCTACTTTTCTGGTATAATAAATATAAAACTAATTTTGTTAGTGCGCCGAATTCTTTAACCTTAGAACAAATATTAGCCACTATACGACTGTACCTTACAATTATTTTTTACTTGTTTTTGTTTTACAAATGAAATAAAATTCAGTTCAACAGCAATATCGCAAAATAATTTTAAAATGAGTGTATCTGCAGAATTTCTGATACACAGTTCCGTGCTCTAGAGAATTTTTTTTTTACGAGGAGTGCTGCTTTTAAATTGTTTCTTTGTTAATCAAAAATTCAATAAAGTCTTACAAAATATGAAATAGATAATAAAACAAATTCCAAATTCGGGATTCCTGATGCGCATATTCAGGGGGAAACGTACGTTATTCAAAATTGGATGGCTCTAGTACCGTTGTTTTATCACATTTGGAGAAATATACATACATCTATGCAGATTCATCATTATTTAATTTCTTTAAATATTATACAGCGCTGCGATATTTTGTGGCAGCCGTTTGAAAAGTGATTCAGACTTTTAATGTTTCCGACGCAAAATCGCAAAACGAAAGCAATAGTCCTTCAGGGACAAAGCCCCTTTGGACTAAAAAAAAAATTTTACTTTTTTATTAAAAAAATATTTTATGAAAATACATGTGCGTTATAACAGTTAAAGCTTTATTTAAAACAAGATTGCAATAAAAATTGAATATTTTATTTTTTAAATTAAATATTTTATCTTCCGTTTATACGTGATAAATTTTATTTCCCTTTTAATCATTAGAAGAATATTTATGCTATTATTATTATACTACTAAGCTTCGGATTCTCTAATGAATCGAATACGTGAAGGCGTATAACTCGGAACTGTATGAATTGAAAGGAATTAGAATGGGAGAATTGAAAAGTAGAGAATAAATCCGTCTCATAGAAAAAAGTTATATACATATTTTGAGACTTGGCGATAGGATTAAACGAAGTTAAATAAAAAAATAATATTAAATAAATATTAATCAAAGACGGATCAATTATTCTATTATTTTATTTTACAACATTACTCAGACTTTGCGCAGGAATGAGCAGTAAAGTTAAAAAAATTAATTAGCTCATGAAATTAATCAAAAACTTCATTCTTCAAAATGCTTATGGTATAAACATTGTTAATCATTGTTAAAATATAAGGTACTTTCTCCCTCCTTTTCGCACGCTTTGGTGGCGTAGTTGGAAGCATACTCGACGCGTATTTGAGAGGTCCAGGATTCGAGTCCCGACGAGGGCTTTCACATTTTTCACATCTCCTGCCTCAAAAAAAAAAGTCTAATGACTCTACGAGTGGCGCCCGAACTAAAAGAAAAGTTGGTGGATGATAATTCGTCTCTACCAGGTTTTGGCGATTGGATCCCCTAATACCCAGTCCCCCTTTAAAAGGGGTACTTTTTTCCTCCTTTCCGCATGCTTTCGTGGTGTAATCGGAAGCTTACTCGACCGAATTTGAGAGATACCGTGTTCGAGCCCCGGTAAGGGCCCTGCACAATATTTAATGTCTCCTGCTTCAAAATAAACCTAATGAATCTACAAAACATTGACCATGAAATTAGGTAAAGCAACAACCCTGCATTAAGCATAGATTTTGGGCAAGAAGAGTTTTGCTAAAATCTCTAGTTAGTCTCGTTGTCAAAAAGAATAGTTTGTCTCGATTTCGGGAGCAAACATGAACAGCAAAGAAATCTGCAGATTTTCTTTGACAGATTGGCTCTTCAGATCTACTTTGCAGATTTCTTTGCTTTTGATGAAGTGGGACTTGTACCTATTTGCCCTCGAAATCTATAGAGTCTTGATTAAAATCTATTCCGAATACAAAGTCGTTGCTTTGCCTAATTTTACGTTTTGTTTCAGCTTGTTGCTCGTCTCTCTTGAAACATTGATCATCTGAAAGCTTGGAAACCATAAACACTTTTTTCTCTTCGCATTTTTTTAATACAAGATAGAAAATTATTTAATAAATACAAGTAATGTAATTATGCGTGTGCAAATAGCTGGGAGGGGTAGTTTACAAAAAGACAAATGGGAATCATATAGCAATGCAGAATTGGAAACACTATCTTCATCTATTAGTTTAATGTCAGAAAGAGAAACAAAGTAGCAACGCGAAAGACAACAAAATGCTTTTTATTACTAACAAGACATTTGCGAAATGCACTGAAATTTTGGCCTCGAACTTGTAACATACCGCCGAACCTGACGTCTTCGGCTTATGGAATCGCATACCTATCGAAGAATACTTAGCATGATTCGAATTTTTGAAGGTATCCCTCCCTCAAGGCAGATAGCCCTCGTATGCTTCGCCATATTCAATAACCAACCAACCGAACTTCTGAAGCGTGCAGCAAGTTCGTCCTAACATTTAATGGGGAATGGATCAAAGGTTCTTTGATGTAAATCCAAAAGAAGTAAGTAAGTAGTATTAAAGGAAATCAGACGTCTTGCTATTTTTGCAACCATTTTACGAGTGATGGTAACTTGAACGGATATATGAACATTCTTGTAGCTGAGTTAAACAAAAAACACGATTATTGCATGAAAATGACGTTTATGACATTGTCTTGCATTACGATTCCGATCGACGTTTCCACAAGTTTAGCTGAATCGTCCTCTGTATTCTGTTATATATATTACTAAGTTTTCAAGGCTTGCACATAAAACTAAATATAATAATTTAGAACGGAAGTTATTGAAATCATGCTTCGTATAATCGCTATGTGGTACTCATATTTGTAAGTTTACGCAAAGTTTTGCTTGATCAAGCTGCCAGTAATCTACCTCAAGAGAAAAAAATAGCATCAGTGTATAAAACGAAAAAAAATACGGTTGTTCTATAACTCATTTCCAAGACAAAAAATTAATGAATGAAAGCATACAAAATGTTCAGAATATTCTGTTTGCATCATATCACCCCTAGAATTTGTAGAAATATTTCTGTGCTATGGGATTATATACCAAATGGCTATGTGTACAGCTATTCTGCCTACTGTTAATAAGGTTATCTACCTATCCTAGATTGTGGAATCCTAGTCTCGGACAACCACCAGGAAGATCAACGCAGAACGGCTACAAGCTGCTTCTCTGCATTTAACAATGTGCCATACCTGCTGTAATGGGGCTTAATTTCGGCAACAAGGAAGGTCACACATATATTCCACACTTAGATTTCAGATACCTAGTGATCAAATAAAGATCATAATTGCCATCAATTTCGTTAAACTACAGGACCAAATACATTACGAAAAATCCTCATGTAATTATTCAAAATGATAACTCTATAAATCATGATTATTACAACGTCCGAGAAAGCCGATGCAAAGGTATTCACGACGATAATATTAATTCCACTTCAAACAGGAATTCCGCATCATTCTAACAACCTTTTTTAATAATATTAGCTAAGTTTAAAACATCGCTAGGCCTCACGAAGGGGAATGAAGCACGTCGTTGGCTTTCACAAGCATTTTTCTCAAGCAGGTTTTCAGAGAAATCATCATTCGTCGGTAAACAATGTATTATAGTTCGACCACCTCAAACGCAACCCTAGCTGGCATTCTGCCAAAACACATAAACTCGTCCAAAAGGGGCGTTATTACTTGCTGAGACGTGAAAGTCTTTTCTTCTCCGGAAAGAGAAAATGGAGGGAAAGAAAGTCCTCATCCTTTCCACCCTATTTTCAGAATAATTCGGTCCGAATGGCGCATGCGTGTTTGCGCTCGTGGTCGCGGATGAGGCGGTCGAACTATAACTATCTTTGCAGTACGTAAGCAAGGTTATGCTTGCCAGTTTGTCCTAACGTGGCATGCGCTGTGCGCACCTTTAAAAACTTTTAAAAATGATAAATGTTCTTGCACTTGCTACAGTTCTACTGAAGGTGGTGGCTGGTTGCTAGTGATTGAAAAGTTGCGATACGCCTTTAATTCTCTTTTCTTTATTTTGCATTGCAATGTGGGCGAAGTTATTGTAGATGAAAACGTTTTTCTTGACATATGGACAAGAGTGTATGTCGTATCTTAAAAAGACCTAAATTTTCATTTAATTACTGCGTTGCATATTTTAATTTAAAATAACAGTAAGTTTTAGAGTTTTTAGAGTGAATTATTAATTTTTTTTTACTGTTATAGTATTTAAACTTTAATATACGTGCCTTCTAAAACAAATTCTTAACATCAATTCTCAGCCCAAATCAGAAATTTTTTAAAAAGTAAACATAATTCAAATCCTTTTTTTTCGTAATTACCTTTCAGTTTATGTAATGAAAATATTCTTTTACATTAATTTAATTAAGCTCCGTAGTTCAGTTTAATTAACCTTGGTGGAGTATTCGTCGAGTTCGCTTTGAAAACCTCGCCAAATTGGTACCTGTTTCAAACTAGTTGAACAAATCATGATAAAAATCTAAAAGTAATTCTTATAATTAAGACTGTGAAATCAGGCTTAGATTTATATAGTTTGATCAAATGATATTTGATGGATCAATAACCTGTGACTGAAATAATTTCAGATTAGCGGAAATGTTTTTACATGCGAAAAACAAAATGCAAATTTCCAGACAGGCGTCTATAAGCCAGAGAAAATTAACTCCTGAAAAGTTCAGTCATTTGAAGGAGAAAGACTTGGTCGCCTAATGTGGGTGGCGAAATGAAAGAAACGGAAATTGAATTCTTGGAATTATTATGACGGTTCATTGACTGTGGAAGAATCTTCACATTACTTAAGCGATTTTAGCCTTTTCTGGTAAACTTGTTTTGGTTTTTCTGCTTTTTTAATCTTTTCATTCATTAGGCTTTGTCGTGTTGGGGGCTTATGAAGCTACTGAAAGCTTCCTATGAAGCCAGAGGGATTCATTTCTTTCTCCAGCTCTAAGCAGGGCAGACATTAATTTGGCTGAAGCCGTTGAAAAACAACCAAAAAGGCGATTCAGAGGCGATCGCTACTGTTTCATTTGTTGAAGGGACCTCGAAACCTCGTTAAATAAAGAAACTATATCTGAAAAAAATCTCAAAGCTTGAAGATTTTTTATTACGTGCAAAGGGCGTTTTTTTAACGTTTGTGTGTTACCTTTATTTATTCAATATCATGTTCTTTGCACTTAAACCTCATAAAATTCAATTCAACAGCAATATCACAAAATATTTAAAAACATCATATCTTTAGAATTTCCGATGGACAGTGTCGCGCAGTGGAGATATTTTTCCCCGTACAGCGTTACCATTGCTCGCTTTGAAATCGTTGTTTCTTATTAATGAAAAATCCGTTAAAGTTTTACAAAACATGAAATAGATAATAAAAGAAATTCAAAATTCGGTCTTCGAGATGCCCATGTTCGGGTGGAGGACTACGTTATTCAAAATATGATGGCTCTAGCTACCGTTGTTTTTTCACAATGCGAAAAACATACATACATTCATGCTGATTTTTCATTATTTAATTTCTTTACATATAATACACGGCGATATTATTTGGTGGCAACAATTTAAAAAGTGATACGCTGTTTATAGTGAACCGACGCAAAATGCCGTTTCGAGAGTAATAGCTCTTTTGGGTTAACGCTCCTGTGGGCTAAAAATTATCTTTATTGAATTGTTTTAACAATTTTTAGGAAATGTGTTTTCGTAGTTTTAAAATGTGGTAAGGTGAATGTAAGGTGAAAACGGCAGAAAAATGTTTAAATGATTTAAGCAACACGCAATTAGTTTTATAAAGTTTGGCTACCGAAAAAACTACAAATCATTAATGGCTTAAACTACGAAAAATACGTTTAAATATGTAGTGGAAATTGTCGCTTTTATAAAGCTTAGTGTGTGTTCATTTACTTGTTTTCCATTTCGCTAATTCGACCTTCCCCACATACCTGGATAATTTTATGGATTCCTGTAAGAGTCTTTTGTTCAAAAATGTTCATTTTTCTCTTTAACATTTTGCTTTGTACGTAAACGTCATAAATTTCTTGAAAACGTATATTTGTTAGAAATCATCCGAGACGAAACCTACACTTTGAAACATGGGATTTCCCGCCTTCAAATTATTCGCAAATTTCCAGCCTAATTTTTCCCCACCTTCTGAAACATTAAGTTGTAATGCTATTCGTAAAATCGTAAATCCATCTGATTAAGTTCTGAATTATTTTTGTTAAATTCTCTTATCAAGAAAATTATATTTATTCATGTATGTCTACATCTGATGAGAAATATGTTTTAATTTTGAAGGGAGGAAAACTTGCTACTAGAAACTTCAGATCATAGGTTTAAAACCTGAAAGAAGAATTTACCAATAAATGTTTCAAGGAATTTAAAAAATACATGAAAAATCATAAAAATATTTGATTTCGTATTAAATAAAGCTAATATCCACTGCCGCCACCTCTTGCAATTAAATCTTTATATTTGGATAAAATTAAATTTGCTTCAAAACAAACTTTAATTTTAAAACCTCCGCTTATTTTTATTTTATTAATTAAAATTTTTTTTAATGTAAAGTCATTAAATAGAAAAGTATAAAAAATGTCACTATTTGAACAATGTTAAAAACAGAAATACGTACAGGGGCTTGATTATATGTATGTTAATATAAAATTTTGTCATCTTTTCATTCATTAATTATTTTTGCGTTCTACGGGTTCATAAATTTTGAGTAATTGACGATAACAATAAAGAATCAAAACACGCTTTATTCGCCAGTATTACACAGAACAGTTCCAAAGACACATTTACAGTCTTAGAAAAACTACGGTAATTACGCTGAAACAATCAGTAATACAGCCTTCAGGCTATAACGATGAAGACAGTTTCACGGAAAGCACTGAAATACAGCTCTCGACTCGGTCGATCGCTCTCAAGTTAATCTCTGAGCCCAAGAGACTATTTTCTCCCCGTACAGGCAGGGTATATATAGCTTTAACCTGCCTTCGAGAATATTCTCGAGAAAACCGCTAAAAATGCGTTCTAGAATGTTCTCGCTCCGTCTATGGCATATTGCCAATTTTGTCGCCAAATATCGCCAATGGCTCATTTTGCGCCAAATCTGGCAAGCCTGCCTTTCTTTGCCGCTTTCTGACAACCCTAAACCCGTTTTGCGAGGAAGCTATCTTACCGCAGCTAGGCTTTTCCCAACAGTATACTAGAATCTTACTTTATTTGTAATATTCAATATATCATATAACGCGTGCTGTAGAATACATTTTAAGAAGTTTAGGTAAAATTACTTTTTTAATTAATGATACCGTACACGAAATAGGCGGTGTTATACACTGGGGTCCCTAGGTCAGAGACCTTATCCCCAATATTTTACTAAGTAACGTACTTATATAATAGTAAAGATAAATAATATATTGTACGTATCGTCATTTACCAACAAAATTAAATTACAGCGGCTATGGTTTATAACAAACTGAAATTAATAAATATCTCGAAGGGGCTGCTCTATCGATGTGTTGAATAAATAAGTAAAGGAATATTTTTATGAGGCGAAAACTGTACAAAAATTTTCAATTTAAGCAAATAGCTTTATAAAGTTTTGCTAGCGTAAAAATTTCAAATTATCAGCGAAATAACTTACCTACGACATTTAAATTTTGAAATATCAATTTTCTTAAATCTATTAATATGCACTGAATAATGCATTTTATTTTGATATAAAATTATCGATGTAGAATACATTTAGAAAAAATTCGCATTTACGATTATCAAATCAAAGAGATCTTAATTTTCTAAATAAAAGGACCTGTTAATTCGTAGTTTGATTTTCTTAATTTAGCATTATTTCCTGTAGTAACTACTAGACTATATAGTATGTAATTCACTTTAAACAGCTTGTATTCATCCTCTAAAAATAAATTTGTGCTTAGTATTCCATTCAGTGAAACGTTGATATAAAATCTATATTATGTTTCAATTTGGAATGATTCAATTAGCTGTCATTGACAATTTAGTCTGTCAGATTTTTATTACTTGATTTTTGGTTTTATATGTTATAAATACGATTAGTTAATTAATTATTGATTTAACCTATGCCATTTTCTTCTTTTATTTGAAAATTTTCTCTTTACATTAAATATATATATATAATAATTTTTTGACACAGTGATAGTATTGGTTTCAGAGTATCTTTTTCTTTCTTTTTTTTACAAATCTACGATTAAATTTTAAGGTTTATTTTCCCTTGTGTTTTGATTTCCATATCTTTTACGTTTAAATTTTTGAAGCAAGTAAGCAAAATAACAAGCTACACGATGCTTTCTTTCTTTCTTCAGATTAATTAATTTAGTAAACAATGCAAATAAAAAGTGCAATACTTTCATTTCAGAGTCTAAAGAATATTGAACAATTAAAACTTGCAATCTTATCATTTTGATTTTAGTTTAATACCCGAATACTGGATTCTTTTAATTTCCTACAGCAATGGAACTATGCGTTTTCTTCGCCTTCTTATATATACACATTCAAAATATAAGAATCAGTGACAGTTGTCTAAGTAAGTTAATTAAACAAACCTAGGCAATTAAACTTCTCAACTGAGCAAATGCTTCTATCTCGAGTAATAATGAATAATCGCAAAGCTATCATTCCCTTACTGCCAAGTAATTCAGAATTCTTGCGCAAATTTTCCATTCCAGCTTTAGAACATAGATTCAGCCATTTTTGCCTTTGCCGAAGGTCTACGAGCTGCAGTTTGTCTCTCGATAATAATTAAGTTAACTGTATATGACAAAGGACAAGACGGCTATCTGCCTAAGGATGCCAGATATGCTTATGTGCTGGATTAATGGAGAAAAATCCTAGTCATGCAGCCAACTCGTCCAACAGGGTTTGAATGTAGGTCGAACTACCAATGTTTAGTTGCCTTAGCCACTCAACCTTAGGGCACTCCAGAAAATTAAGAACATGGCCTATAGAATAACCAAAATGTGTCGTGCTGTCGTTGTTAATCTTACTTGTCTAATCTAACTAGAAGAAGTTCGCGCATTTTATCGTGCCAAGACGTAAGATTGACGCAAGACAGACGCAATATTGCGTTTGTCATTGGCACAAGTCTTGAGTACCATATATGTGACAGCTCCGCCCCTATTTTGAAAGACAGCACCCGGGTTGGTCGAGGTCTCTCATTCCTCTTCCACTTCCACCAAACTATTCGAGAGGGCTTTCGACTCGCTGTATATTTTGAATATCATCATGCAGCACAGACACTATGCATTTACAAACATCAGTGTGTTCTTTGGGATCCTAACCCAGGACCTTCGATTTGACAGTCAGCATCACCAACAATTGTACCTACTGGGAGGCGGGAAAAAGATTTAAGCACCCCCAAGATACAAGGTGATTCAAGTGCCACCGAAACAACTGTAGAGACATTAGGTCATTAGGTTATTTTGAAGCTGGAGAGATAAAAAACGAGCAATGCCCTCTCCGGGACTCGAACCACGGACCTCTCGAATACGCGCCGAGTGTGCTGACCACTACATCACAAAGGCATGCTAAGAAGGCGGGAGAAATACCTTATACAACAATAACTGCGTTTACATTTTTAATGACTTTGAATTGGATGTCTGAATCTTTTCAATACTTCAAGTTAAACAAGCATTTAAGCTATTTTTTAGATTCGAAAGTTTTAAATATGGGAAAAACTGCTATAATTCATGCTTTAATAAAAACGAATACCACCGTATTTCCTTAGAAATGAAAATTAAATGTTACGTTTAAAATAATATTAAAACAGCCATTCATTAATTTCTTAATTTTTTTTAAGTGAGCAACTTATGTAAAATAATGGGTATGACATAAAAAGTTTGATAGCGCATTTCAACATTTTAAGCTATTTTCTACCAAGAGGATATCATCAATCCTTTCCGTTGAAATAATTTTGTTTTTTGAGTATCAAATAAATGAAATTAGAAATATTATTAAGCATCAAAACCGTAAAACTGGAAAGTAAAGGGGTAGAACTGAAATAAATGACTTTAAATATTAGCTCACATTTTCTTTTATACTTCAGCACCGCGGCGCTGTGTTCAGGAATTCCGCAGGAGTTTTAATCTTTGGCAACATATTAAATACTCGAGCACTCGTGTAATAAAAAAGTAATTCCTCTTTCCTCGCGTTCCGATCAAAGAATAAAACGCAATTTATATTTCCAACAGAATGTAATTTGTCAAAACCCGCAAATGTATGGAAATTCTTCATTATGGAAGTCGCCGAAGTGGTATTTGGAATCTAGGAAATAACGTTTGTGGAAATGATTCACGGAATTTCTGAATAAAAGTAATTTTAAATCAATCAACGAATGAGAAATACTTCGCATGAGGTTTAATGACTTCAAATAGAAATTCTTAGGCTGGATTACTAGAAAGGCTTTCCGTTTCGGAGAGTGAAAAAAAAAAGAAATTGTGGATTGATTTTTTTTCTTTGAATAAGGGGACATTATTTCTGTTTTATAAATCTACAGAAAGTGTGTAAATCTTTCAACTATAATTCTGAAATCTATTTAAAGTTTATACGAATTTTTATCAAATTTGGTGGAGAGAAAATATAATGCATAGTTAGAGTTTTCATCTGTAAATAAGATTAGCTTATGTCCGCTAATTCGAATGTTGAATGTTGAAGACTTCGAAATATATTTGACACAATCGTGTAAGAGCAGAAGCTGCAACATTCATTTGACAATATCGATTCCTCAGAAGAATCGAAGTAATTGTACATACATAAGACAAGCCCATATATATATATACACCATTTCACCACACAAATGCTAAGCACATATATTTTTCAACAGATATTAATTAGGTTCACATATGCTTAATATGGGTATTTACAGAATTCCTTGCCGGTGTGGTTTAATTTACATTGGCCAAACTAAGACAGCCCTAAAATTTTGCGTTAAGAAACATGAGGCATGTGTTAGAAAAAAGGAAACACAGAAATCTTCTGTTGCCCAACATTGTTGGTCCGAAAATCACACTTTCAATTTTTCTGCTGCCAAAATTATTCAAAAAAATCTTCCACTGGTGAACTGGATTTTCTAGAAGCATTTCACATTCAAAAAAATCTTTCTGTTGTAATGAAGTTTTATATAACACTCACCAATTTGAACGAACAACCAAACTTTATTTTTCAAATCTTCAGAACAATTCACTAAACATTTTCGTAATCATTTTAAAGACTGGCGCGCATAACTAGATGAAGATTACATTAGCTCGTTGATGCGATATTCTTTACAGATAAATACGTTGGTAGCGTAGCAACCGCACACAATGTTATCACAATATCTAATATTCAGCGTTTTAAATACGTTACACTGTTCTAGTTAACGACCCTAATTCCAATCCATCTTTGCCATCAGCCTTTAAAGAAATTATGTTTTAGTTCTGGTTTCATCAACAGATGGCACCAGTAGCTTGTCTCCTGTAAAGGCTTTCTTATCTTATCTTATCTAATCATTATATCTCATCTCGTTCATTTGCGCTTTTGCGGCTGAGGATGGTGGTTCGGTAAAACCATCGAAACTAGTCCTGGAAAAACTTGAAAATATAACGCTGACTTTTGTTGTTTGACTTCTAAATAATATGCTTCAGTGTTCAGTTATTAGATTCACACCCTTTTCCAATGAAATTATTATGTCCATACATGTTTCAGCATGCAGTAATAGGTCTACATATATTTCAGTGTGCAACTACACATTTTTCCTAACCCCCCAGATGATATAGTGGTTAGCAGAGTTTACGGATATGGAAGTGGCCCGGGTTCGAATCCCAGAGAAGGCATGGATGTTTGTAAATGCATAGTGTCTGTGCGGCACTCTAAATATGCGGCGAGCTGAAAGTCCTTTGAAAGTTGTTGGTAGGGAGGGAAAGAAGGGTGGAAGACCCTCCGAGCCGATCACTCCGAGCTTCTTTCCCTCAAAATTGGGGAAGAGAACTCGGCGAAGTTGTGCTGTCACCTACGTGGTGCTCTAGCATTATACAAGTGACAGTACGACAGGCTTGCCAGCGACAGGTGTAAAAGGCCTGCTAACGAGAAGCGTAATTTTGCTTTCCTTGCCACGATGAATTTCGTAGACTTGTCCTGATGATGTCCTGTCAGACAAGCGAGATAAATGACAACACAACAGAACAACATTTTTCATATTACATGTTTTGGACCACATATTGTTTAGTATGCAAATTTTAATCCGCATAGAGTTTTTATTATACGTAATAACTACAATAGTAATTCCAGCTAACAATTAATATTAGCAGGTAAGAAATGTTATATAATCAGAAAGGGGGACCTTACCTGAAATGCCTAAAACTAAGAGAATTATGTTAGTGACCCGTAATATTAAGAAAATGGTTTTAATTGAATATATGTGACTATTTTTCAGATATAAACGTGCTTAATATTGTGACTTTATGTTTGAGATTTACTAACAACTCTAAGTTTAATTTACATCTTTCTTGTATGCCTCATTTTCCTCACGGACTAATTTTTTTCAGAGAATCTTCTGTATCTTCATGCTTTTATTTATAAAATTTGTTCTGATACGTCATTTTCATAGATACTTCTCAATATTGAAAAGCTGGGAAATGTTCAGCTATCTCTACATATAATAAAAGAAAGAGTCTCTGTGTGTGTCTTTCGTTCTGCAGAGTAAAATTCTGTGCAGTTTTCAAATTTAATGTTTGGTGTTCTCTTTGAGCATTTTTCTGGTACACTTAAAAGCCAGACGAAGGCTGGCCGCGCAGCGGCTAGTTATGAAATAAAAGCCTGCTTTCTCTTTATAATTCTTGCTATCATATGTTTTTTTAAATCTCTAACTTCCGTATTTAAAATATTGACTACACGGTGTCCAATTAACTTGGAAAGATCTTTTTATACCTTTTATAAGCACATAAAGAAGTCATATCAGTTATCATCTGGTTGATCTAGTGGGTGGATGGCTATGAATCTATTCAATATGATCAAAACAGCTCTATTTGTGTAGAAGAAAACCTTTTTGTTTATGTTCATGAAAACAGTAAAAAGAAGTTTAAAGTGATTAGCAATATAAAATGTTCCAGGCATGCGAAAAACTTACTATTTGAAGGCTGAAGAGTTTAAGACATTTATAACTGATTTTTTTTCTAGTTTCAGATATCTCTCCCAAAAGAAAATTGTAACATCTACAGAAATACACCAATAATTGATTTTCAATTAAATATGCAATCACATTTGATAGGGATTTAAATAATATAATCATTTGCTTCAGAATAGTTATTTTGTTAGAATGTAGAAATAAATGCAAATTTTTAAAATGAAACTTCCTAACAGTTAGAAGTTGCAAAGGAATAACGTTGAAATGTAGTAAATGCATCTTCTCTCTCTGATATCATTCCATAAAGCAGAATTGTGTCGCGTTTCAGAAGCAAAAACGCTTATTTTTAAACTTAAATTTAACATCACAGAGAATTTATACGTGGAAAGTCACATCAAGAAATACAAAAGCAATTACGCGGATGGACAAGCGCATTATAAAAATAACTGAGATCGTGAAAGGAATCATATGAAATAAAAGTTTTAAATGAGAAAACTTTCTCCACTGCGTATTCCGAAAGCTACGAAAGGATTATCCTATCGACCAGAATATACATATTTTTCTTTGTCATCTCTAGTAAATTGAATAGCCTCTAAGATCTGATACAAAGCTGAGAAATATTTCATAAACTTAAGTGAAAGAAACGAAAAATTCCGAATAAATATACTTAAGTCACTAACAGAGTACAGCAGTTTTATATATTCAGTGTATCGCCTACATTCGCGTAGAACACATGTAAATTCACTGCCTTTACAATACCAGTAATTAAGCAGTAAAATATCCTTAATACTTTACTGCTTAATAATTGGCATTGTAAAGACAGTGAATTTTAATGTGTTCTACAAACATGTTGGCAGTTAGGCTTAGATTTACCATTTGACCCAGACCGCATGGCTAAAGAACGTGCATATAAAGAAAAAAAAACTTACTTATAAGTAATGTAAACTAATTTGATTATCACGCCGCTAAAACGTGGAGGGACAAATTCTTGTCGCCATCTCCACAGGTGTGCAGGAAATCGAGCGGTACAAGACCAAAGAACTTATGGGATTTGTCCTTTGACAAAACATTTCACGATAATTTAAACTCGGCATTTTAGTAGATTTTGTTACTCAAAAGAAATAATAAATTAATTCATCTACTCGCGCAGATCAGAAACTGATTTACGTCGATTACGGTGGGGAAGAAATGGTATCACAGAACTTTGAAATCTTGAGAAGTATGACCTTCGACACTGTCTCGACAACTAGCTGGTGTTTGCGCAAGAAGGTATTAAGGCTGGATTTGCTTCGATACCGGTTGGACAGCTATTTCGCGCATGCGCAAAAAAGTTTTAAGGCTGGGTGGATAGCCCCTGTAAAATAAGCCTGGATTATTTTTTCACTCTGCGTTCTCATGGAGTTAATCCTGTTTCGGTCAAGCTTTCGTTCTCAACATACACGTTCTTTGGATAACTGTTTTCCTCAGTGAAAGGAGTTGCTGACGAGCTACGTGAGCCGACAATGTATTAAAGATGTTTATTTGATGATTTTCAATGTAAACGGTTTTTTTTAATTTCTTCTTTTTCTTTTTCTTTCCCCCCTTTTTTTAAATAAAATGTCCAGAAATAAAGATTTAATGCTTTTAACTTCGCAGTCCTGATTTTCGTTATCGTCCGTGATATTACTATATACATAATAAGAATTCGCAAACAAGTGAGAGGTACCTATTCTAATGATGGCAAAGACTGATAGTAATTGGCATTTCCCAAGTCCTCTTTGTTTGGACATTAACAAATATATATATTAGGAAGGACCGTCTAGAACATGTGTGCATTCTCATTTGTCCCTTCAACATTCATTATGTGTTATTTAAACTGTAGCCTCTATTAGTTAACATCTAAAATGTCAGCTAATAGAGGCTATAATTTAGAAAATAAATAGGGATTTATATATTTCCTTCGGAAAAGAACAACTTTTAATTAAAATAGTTTCATCTGACATTAGCTTACCATGAACACTGAGAGAAACAACACTGCTTAGTCCTGGTCCTATTCCGTTGGTAGCTTGACATAAATAATAGCCAGCATCGTCTTCTGTGACGTCTTGAATGGTAAGTGAGCCATTTTCGAAGATCTGGTAATGATAACTGGTACTGATGGGGCGATAATCACGAGCAGATGGATCTGACAAATACAAAAATATCAAAATCATGTCTAACAGAGACGTTTAAAGTCTCCACAATAAGTTAAGTGTTAAATTTGAGCTATAAAGAACCTTTCAAAAAGCCAAACATACCAAAACGGCAATAGACCAATTGCTTTGAAAATTAGGAGGACAAATTTCAGGAGTTTTATCTATTAGTTCAAAGTTTATATATTCATTTATTCATTTTCAAATTTTGCTAACAATAATCTACTCATCATTTTTGGATTATATTCGAATATTTTTGTAAAAAACAATGTAACAGACACAATGACGAGGAAGACAGTTTTCGAGTGAAGACATTCGAGTAAAAGAAAAGCAACGTCAAGTTCTGCATACCCTTTGCACACACTGTATTTTTAATTAATATTTTCATATGAAAAGCATAATCATTAACCTTTTCATAAAGGAAATCAAACCATTTTCTATAAATTAAACTGTTTTGTTTTGTTATCAGAAATAATTTTAATCAGTGCAACTAGTTGAGAAGTAAATAAAAATCTTGAGCACCAAAGGTTTTTAAAAGGACTGTATTTTGGAGTTAAATGAAAAACTGAAAGAATTTTGTTAATTTAAAACTATGAATTAGCAACTACAAATAATTAGTTGAAAACCATTAAAATAGATGGAAAGCTGATATAAAATGTCCAGAACCATTTTTTTAACTTATAACTTACATTTTTAACTTATACAGTTTAACTCGAATACTGTTAACTGAGTTGATGTTACTGCAACATTTGTCTGAGACCACTTATTCAGGGTCTACTACTGACAGACAACTATCTACTAATAATTTAATAAGGATTTCCATTTTTAGCACTAAACCTCACTTTAGGCTATTTTTAAAATTTTCTTTCTGCTCTTTTTGCATATTTCATCAAGCCTGTGAAATCAAAATTTATGATACATATTTGTGGAACAAGATTTATCCAAATTAGACTTTACCTGAAGCTTTTTCCCATCGTATTTGTGGTTGAGGAAACCCGTCTGCTTGGCAATGCAAGGATACACTTCTGCCAACTAAAACGCTGGTGTCAGCTGGCTCAAGTCGCCATCTTGGGGGAACTGGAACGAAAGATGTACATTATAGACAGCAAAAATTTCATAAGCCCATATCCTGAATAACAATTTTAAGGACTTTTCAAAGGTACACTGCGAAAAAAAAGGGGGAGGGGGTCAGTTCTATATCTCTCGTTCTACTAGGCCGATTGACAAAATTCAAATTACGTTTTTCATGTCTCGAAAGCGCGACTTATATATATCAGTTTTCTAAAATAGGTATTTTGACACTAAATCGAATTTTTTCTGAAACGACATGGCAATTTTTTTCCATATTTCGATTTTCGATTCTACGACTCAAATTATGAATAAATATTGAATTTTGTACAATTCAGCGCGAAATTTTCGGAGAAATTTCAAAATTTATATTGGCTCAATTTTTTTTCAGTTTGCGCCCAGAATAATTTACTTGCCGAACTTAATAATTTATAGCAGCCTATTTTCCTTTCCTATTCCCTGTAGGCAAGCGGAAAAAAGGTCACGTTCATTACTTTCAAATAATTTTAACAAAGTGCATAAACCACATTTGGCGTTATTGTCGCTTGTAACGAACATGCAAAACTTCAAAACGTGCCAATGTGTAAATTCACGTATATCATCGGAAATTTTGAATAAAAAAACTTTACGTTTTTGCAGGTGTGCCTAGAAATGCATCTACTTTAAATGATGTTAGACAATGTGTAGGTTATAACAGAAAAATGTTGTCGAAAAATATATAAAAAAATATTTAAAACTACAAATTTTAAAAATGAATCATAAAAAATGTGCGAATTATATTTGGATTAAGCCTAAATTTCGAATTCTGGAAGAAGTAAGGTAAGTTTAATGAAAAAAGAGATATAAATAAATATATATCAAATTCATTTAACATTGAGGAGCTAAAATTTTGAGAGCTAATTTCTTAAAAACTACTGGAGCGATTTTTACAAACTTATGTCAAAGGTGTCAAAATACTATATATAAATCTAACACATATCCTAAGTCGCGCTTTCGAGACATGAAAAACGCAAGTTGAATTTCGTCAATCGGCCCAGTAGAACGGGAGATGTAGAACTGTCCCATTTTGTTTTCGCAGTGTACATGTATGTAGCATTTTAAGAATTTTACATGTGTATTTTTACTTCCTGACTGTGATGATCGGATTACAAACAGGTGAAGCAAACATTTGGCCCAAAATGCATTTTTATAACCAAAATATTTTTAATACAAATCAAAACTTGAGTATATATATATATATATATATTTGTCAATCGCCGCCCAGATGGTTTAGTGGTTAGGGAAGCCGATTACGATACTGAAGGGCCCGGGTTGGAATCCCGGAGAATGCACGTATGCAAATTGTCTGTCCCTTCATAGGAGGCAATGGTGGCCCACCTATTGGATGTCTCCATAATAAAGAGGCCACCACATCTGGCCTTAGGAGTGACCGATGCCACCACTAGGAAAAAAAAATATTTGTCAATATTTGAGAAAAAACGTCACATCATATAAAATGTGCACTGCTAAAATCGAAACTAAAAAGGGAAACTAATATTTAAGTTTATTTGCGGGCACTTAAAGTATATTGATGTTGAGCCAATGAATTATATATCCTTCATGAAATGCTCTCGAAATTTTCTGCCTTATCATAGTTTATTTACTGTTTTGCTACAAATGGTTAAAAACAAGATATAGGATAATGCTGTTAAAGCGCCCTTGGAACGAGATCTATCTAGTTTCAAGCGGTTTTATATGCTCCTAAAAATAAAGCTTGTTTTAAAATTGCTCGAAGAAAATACAAAATATAATTAAGAAACTTCACAAATGCAACAGAATGGGTTAATAATGAATTTCCCGTAGTGATATGAAAGTCAGCACTATCTGAGATTTCCAACTGAAGTTTTAAAAATTCTTACTCTTTTTTCTCGGTTCTTCTACTTTTGAACCTTTTGCATTAACAATTCATCAATAAAGAAATTTTAAACTCATTTATATATAATCAAAGAAAACAAAATAAAATTTAATTAAGAAACCTTATTAAGCGAAATAATTTCACGTAATCGATTTTGTTTAGTAAATAGTGAGTTAGGAATGTACTGTTTCGCAAACACTCAAAAATTAGATGAAATTTTATAGAACATCATCAATCATAGGTACTTGAAAGCTCCGATTTTATTTTAGATTGCAAAATAATTCAGAACATGCTGTTTACGTTTCTTATGTGTGCGAGCAATTAGTAATTATTAGCGAAACGTTTTGGGTGGATTTCTAATTTAGTTCAGACAATAGTTCATAACAAGTGGATGCTTTCCTTTATTGATTATTACTATTATTTTTTATCTTGTGTATAAATATTGAGGAAAACTTCCGTGTTTCCATAATTTTTTAATTGAATTATTCTTCTGTCTCAAAATTGTTTGCACAGTTTTCACTAAGCATATCAGATTTAATTTACGCCTTTGATTGCTGAATTTCCGTATGGTATTATCAAGATTCGATAGAGAATCAGGAAAATGTAAAACAGGAATTCTCTACATTTTTTAACTGATTTTTAACAGTGTTTAGTTTCTAAAACACAGTATAGTATTCCTACTGCTTATTCCTTTTTTTTAAAATGCATCTGGATATGCTTCAAGTTCTTTGCAACAAGAAATTGTATGAGTCCCAAGAAACGGTAAACATGTTGTTGCTGTGCTTTTTCTCACTTTCCTGACAGTAACATCACATCAGATAAAAACTACGAATTTTATCATGTCTAGAAGCGCATGTCATTGGCATGGGCCTTGTGCCATCCTTTATAGATGAAATTATGACTGCTAACTTCAGTCCTAATTTTGAGGCAGAATCTCCCTCCCGAGTCCAAGGGTCCCCCACTCTTGTTTTTTTACTGTCAAACTGCTTAGAAGGCGTTTCAGCTCACCGTTATTTTAAGTTCCCCATGGCGCTAGACGACAAAACATCCAAGCCATACTTGGGATGAAATCCGAGTCTAAAGATGCGGCAGGCTAGCAAAGCTGGCCATTATACCGATACAAGGCGCTCTATGAACATATCTATGTCAATGCTTTTGCGCCTATTGTGTCACGCATAGGTGCCAGCAAGAAATGCACCCATTTCCCGGCCGGCACGCTAGGGTGCCAGAACCTATTCTCGTTCATCCCCAGCCTTCGCATATTTGTGCCAGTGTCCTGCAACGTTTTAAAGACCACTAGATGGCGTCCTGTGACCATTACCTTTGAACTGAATATAGTTTTAGGATCATGACCTTCAATTTGATCACATTCTGCGTACCGTTGGTATTAGCTGTTGCGGGGGGGCTTTAATATAAACATACAGAGCTCTCCTCTTTAAACTCGCCACGTGATATAAACATTCGCCTTTCTACATCTCTTCGAATCCTTTTTTTTATTCTTTTTCTTTGCTACTATTTAGGATCTTTTAGGGTTATTATGTGAGGTTCTATTACTCTTCGAGTTGCTTTTACTTCGGAAAACCTTGACATCAGTTCATTATGGCGAGCAAGCGTTTTTTATCAGACGAATTGTAAATGAACCAATTAGTGATATGAATGAGAGTGATGGTTGATTTTCTGAAGAGTTAGAGAACGATATTTCTAGTGGTTCTTATATAGATATTTTGTCAGAGCACCGAGCTCCAGTGTCTGCCTTGGCATTCACGTGAAAGATTTTGTTACTTCTTGTAAACAGTCTTTCTTGTACTTTTTTTTATTAATTTAAAAGTTTATTAGTTTATTTTATCAATTAAAACTTCAGAATAGTTTGAATAGCACTTCCGAACATTATTTCTCAAAGCAATTGTTTTATATATTTTCATGTAAAGTAAAGGAAAAAGATTATTAAATGCTAATTTTGATATATATGATAGTTTAAGTAATAATCTGAAATAGTACAAAAATTATGATGTTAAGACGTGAACTTTTTTTTTGTGATTTTGTTTTTTAAAATTAGGCTTAGCGGACGCAAAATCTTCGGCTTGTGAAACGACTCCTTTCGACTTCCAGTCGTCCCGAGGGAACGTTTTAAACAAAGGCGCGCCATCTCGAAAGAGTTAAATATGCATGTTTTGCATTTACACGTTTTCAAATTTTAAAACATGCAAGAAGACTTATTATTTACAAAATAATGAGTAGCTGATGTCTTCAGTAGAAAATCGGTAACTGGAAATTGTAATAAATTTATGAAATCCATATTACGCATTGTATGTTTGAAAATCTGAGACATTATTCTATAGTTATTTTACCTACGACGTGTAAATAATAACTATCCTTCTGATTTCATGAAAAATGAAATTATTTACCCCTAAAATGTATTTCCGTGTAAACTTCTGATTTAAAAATTTGGTGCTACATAAAGAAGCGCATATGTTCTGATAAATAAGATAAGAAAAATAATTAAAAAATATTGTAAATCATCAACTTATCTCTCAGCTAAAGCCAATATAAGTCACAGATTATTAGTTAGTTTTCTGGGTGTTTCAGTTGCACACATCGAAACGAGCTGGTGCTATTTCAATGCAAAATCTTTGCTTTGAAATTATTTACTTATGGATATAGTGCTGCTGCTTAATGCTTTAAATTTGATTAGTAGCTCACTATTGAAATGTTAGAAAATACATATCCCAAAACATCAACCTATTTGAATGTAATATTACTGTCTAAATTTCTTGTTGTAGTTGTTAAATGCATTTATATCGGGGTTAGCACAAGAAGAAAAACAATTAAAATTTAATAATTAAATATTTTTAGCAGCAAGCAGCAAAGACTATAAAAAGTTTTGAGTTCTGCAGTAAATATTTCTTAAATAATAAACTTTCATAATATTAAATTTTTATGCACAGTTTTAAATGGATTTATTTAGTTATTTTTTTCACTATTCGAAGTAATCAAGATTTTTTTAAGTAAAACATTTCAGATTAAAACGGCTGCTTATGTAATGTGTAAAAGATGTGCCTTTTAAATAAAAATTTTGCACAAGAGCTAATTGCCTCATCAATATTCATAACAGATGTATGTCTGGAATTATTTAAATGTAAATGAAATAAATAGCTAGAATGTATGCTTTTGAACACATTTAGAAAATTCTCGTTATCTAGAACCGTTTATTTCAGTACGAAATTATAGTAAGATTCACTAAAATCCAAGCATTATTCTAAAACTAAAATTTAATTCTAGATCTGTGAATTATTTATATCGTTGTATCGGGCGGAATTTCTCTCTGGGAGATTCCATAATTTTAAGAGAGAAATGCGGTCAGCCTTTTATTTAGCTGTTAAGCATTTAGTTTTAATTCATGATTATTAATTCAAATTTTGGCATTTATTAGCATTTTACATGCTGTTTGTTGTTTAATTTATAAAACATATTATAAAATAATCGAAATCTTAATAAATTCATATATGCGTTAGCCATGTTTTGGTAAGCAGAGGGAAATCATCTTTTAGCAATGGTGAAAGAGTTGTATGGAGTGAAATCGGCTGAAAACCACTGCGTTGTAACTGAAGATGTTACCTATTACCATAAAGTTACTTTCTAATTTATAGGTCACAATACTGGCAAAAAATTTATCTCAAACGGATTTAATGTTTACCCTTTAGCTTCAGTTACATTTACAGTTTTCTTAACTTTATACCTTTTATTTCATTATTAATCGGACACTACTAGTATGATGGAGTGTAAACATATATGACAACTGTGGACAGTTTAGGTAACGTATTTGCATTAAGTAATTTTATTTTGAATTTATATAAATTTTGATTTTTTTTCATACTGAAAAGCACCATAAATGTCGCCTAACTCATGTATACAATGAATAATAAATACCCACTTGTTCAAAATATTCGCGAAAAATCATGAAACGCGTGCGAAACTTGCAATAATTGAATAATTGTAAATAATCATACGAGACAGCACAGTTCGTGATGCAGTGTAAATAGAGCTAAATCATTTCAATACTCTGCGTTATATGTCATTTTAAACAATGCGCGTAAGAAAGAAGCTTGGAATTCGTTGATCAGAAAAAAAAGCCCTTTCATACTACACCCTCCAGTCCCGTTATTCTCTTCAGGATGGAACTACAGGATCAACATACTTGAATTCAAAATATCCAAACCTATGTGACTACCAGTATGTGATAGATGGCGTAAAAGCATTTATAGTGCTTTTAAGAATGTCAAAAGCGATGGAACAACTGTTTTGTTTCAGTGCGCGTTAGTTTGATCCTGACTACATAATGAGGTTTTACATTTGAAATAGAACTAACTGCATTGTGAACTTTAGCATAAGCATATTATTAAATCTAGACAAAACAAATTATTATTAAACCCATAATTGTAATAAATGGGATATTAAGTGACATTTTAAAAATAAGTATATTTTTATACGAGTAAATTTTGCACTTCTTCTTTGCACTTTTCCATATATATAATGGAGGATACATATAATGATTTATTTGTGAGTAACATGATTTCAGGATACAGCTTTAAACTGTTGTGTAGATCAGGGGTTCTCAACCGGTGGTACGCAAAGAAGCAAAGTGTTTTTAACTATTAAATTAAAAAATTAAAACCCCAACATCCTGAGTGAGATTTTTCTCTAACACTCGTAAATTTTTGCGATCTGAGCTCAATCTTTGTTCAAGAGTGGTGGTGGTAGTAGTACTTTGTAGTGGTGGTACTGAAAGTTTTCAATTTTTGTTTAGATGATACGCTTTAGTCAAAAGGTTAAAAATCGCTGGTGTAGATGGAATGATGGACTTACAGACAAACGTGCCGTCTTCACCGTAGAATTTATTCCCTGACATTCTTTATACATATCTTCAATCACACATTATTTATGACCACGATAGGCACCCCGATAATTTTATACAACTTATCACTACTTTAAATAATAGACGATACAGCGAAGGAAACACGCAGTAACAGGGTAAGAGAGAATAGGAAAAGTAAGGGCGTATTCAGCAGCTGGAGTAATTATAGAGCTAGTTTAAAGCTCGAACGGTGATTGGATAACAGCTGTCGCACTGCAGATGACATAATGCAGATTACTTTTCAGATAATGTAATTACTTTTATGACAGGAAAAGGGACGTAGTCAAACTAAAATTACTATTTATAAATTAAATTAGTAATTTTCTTTTATACTTTATATCTTACATGTGTAAAATAAGGTATTGTCTCCCTTCTTCCCGAGTGCCTTGGTGGGTAATTGGAAACAGGTCCGACGCATAATCAGGAGGTCCAGTGTTTGAATCCTGGCGAGAGCACTGTACATTTTTCACGTGTCCTGCATCAATAAACCTAACGACTCTATAAATAGCGCCCGCATCAAATGCGAACCATGACACATGAGACCAAGCAACATTTAGCCTGCCCCACCTCCAAGATTTTATGATTCTTTGGCACCAGGGAGTCCGATGGAAGGTGTCAGACTCATCTTAAACATCATGCGTACATCAATGAAACTGCCTATAATTTTTCAATGGCAGAAATTCGGGTATGACTTTTCTGGAACAATCAGAAACTTATCTTTTATTTTACCCCGTTGCAGAGTTGCAAAAGGTCACTATAGTAAACGCTGCACTTCGAGAACGAGCACTGAGCTGATACAAGGTTAGGTTAGGTTATTCAATTATGGCAAAGCACACGAGGGCTATCTGCCTAAAGGGAGGGATGCCTTCGTGGAGGGCTTTCTAAGGGAAACTGGCTCGTATACACGTTACACATGGGAAAAACCACGAAAACGCCCATGCAGCCAGCCCGTTCGCGAGATTCGAACCTCGGACCGAACTACCAGTGTTCAGCGTCTTTACCGCTCGGCCGCTGGTGGGCGAGCTGATACAAATACATCAGTAAATTTGTGTTGTATGAACCAGGCAACAAGAGTTTAAGTGTTTAAAACTGACCTTTTGAAAGCATTTCCCTGTAGTAAAACAGAGGATGAAATCAAAAGCAGAACTTTTGGGTAAATATCAGACAAAGGCAGAAGAATTAATCAACTTCATTTCAACCTTATGATTCTACAAACGGCGCCTGAACTAAAAACGTAGTGGACAATAATTCTCCCCAGCAGGATCTGATGACTGAGCCCTCTCAGCCCAAGCTGCCCCAAGAGGAAAAGTATAAGGTATTTCCTCCGTCCTTTTTGTGCAGCTTCATGGTGCAACTGGAAACACTTCCGGTCCGTAATCTGGAGGTCCCGAGTTCGAACGCTGGTGAGGGCATTGCTCGATTTACACGATATTTTAGTTATGCAGCGTATGTAGTACATTATCTTATCGATACAACTTATGTGTAACCTTCATCGATATAATTAATATAACTAATAATTCAGTTTCTGCATCGATAAATCACTGATATGATCTGATAAATTCAATCAATAAACCTAACGGAGTTCCGGAGTTCGAATCCCCCCGAGGGCACTGCATATTTCACACGTGTCCTGCATTAATAAACCTAACGATATATCTTCTTTTAAGGAGTGAATTTTCATTTCTTCTTTTCACATATGTATGTTGCAGTAACTATACAACTCTAATTATTGTACTATAGATGATGTTGCATTAATAACTTTAATCTGAACAAGAAATGAGAGCACGGGTTTAATATTCACTTTTAAGCTTATTCTTTCCATCGGAGAAATATCAAGTTTTTTAATTATTTTTCTAATAATGATGCTGATAATTTTTTTTAATTGGCTTAGGAGAAGTTTTTCGTTATGAATTCATCTATCTTTGTAATACATACTTATGGCCAGTACTGCAATAAAAAAATATGCTGAAAAATAAACATTAATTAAGAAATTACTGATAAAAGCAAAAAGAATATACCATGAAAGCTTTAAAAATTATCATTTATGCTCCAGTGACTTTGTTCCAACAATTTCGCCTTGCATGAATACTATTTCTTGTTTTATTACAATTACAATTATGCTTTTGTTCTGCAGCATAACTTTATCTTTAAAAGATAACTTTATCTGCCCTTGTAGTACTGGAAGAAATTTAAAACTCCATGCTTTCTACAAATTTAGAAACCAGACAGAAAACATAATATATATATATATATATATATAACTGATTTAGTTACTACGTAGGAACATTTTTAAAGGATTTTATTTTGCGTAGAAAGTTTGTTTTCTCGGTAGAACTTCAGAAACTGATGCTGAAATATAATAATGGAAGAAACCTAATTCAATGTTTGTGTATCACGAAATCTTGTTACAGGGAAGCTTTTGAAAAATAAAATGCATACAAAATAGAAACAAGGATAGCTCCTGGGGAGAATTAAAAGTCCCCTAGAAGTCTTGAATCCTTTCTTCGTCAACGGAAATTTAATTTAAAAGTTCTCAGACTTAAAGTGGAAACTGATACACTTCTCGACTGAAGAAAGTAACTAGCAAAAAATTTACTGCTATATTGGAAAATATTTTAGTTATGCAGCGTACATAGTACATTATCTTAAGGCGCATATTTTATTATTTTGTATTGCAAAAATATTATTGGAATATAGTTAGTGTATGATTTAGGATATTTATTGCTATATTTTATGCCATATCTTAAATAATGCGTATGAAGAATACTGTTTTGGCACTCATTTTCAGTTATTTTTAATGCTTGAGGAAATCTTTAGAAGTTATTTTTTTTTTTTCTTTTTTGGCCAATTAATGCTTTAAGTGTGTTTTCCTATCGAAATCTTTTTATATCTACTTGTAGTACTTGTATATAAGTTAGGTTAAAATTACACGCAGAATAAGTATTGTTGAAGAAGTTAAACGACAAGATTCTGAGTAATGCTTGTAAATTTTGAAGGACTGGTTTCGATGGTTTAAATACCAAACCAACTGCTTCAGCTGCCTAAGTGCAAATGAACGAGATAGAATATGATGATAAGATAACAATGATTAGAAAGAAGTCAAGGTACCAGCGCCATCTATTGATGACATGAGAAAATTAAAACATAATTTCCTTAACGTCTGAGGGTAAAGATGGATTCTAATTAGGGTCATTAACTAAAACAGAGCGATTTTTTGAATGTGAAACACCTCTAGAAAATCTGGCACACCAATGGAAGATGTTTTTTGAATGATTTTAGTTGCAGAAAAATGGAAAGGGCGATATTTTGACCAACAATGCTGGGCAGTAGAGGATTTCTGTATTTTGTTTGGTTATCTATATTCTACCTCGTTCATTTACGCTTAAGCAGCTGAAGAAGTTTATTCTGTATTTAAGCCATCGTAACTAGTCCTGCAAAATTTGCAAACATTACACAGATTCTTGTTGTTTAACTTCTCCAATAATCTACTTGTATGCGCCAGAAATATGTAATAAAAACTTAAGACCAGGCTCAAGTAGGGTTGGTTAAATTTGGGCTTAATTTTGAACGTAATAAAGTTAATTATAGGGTATCCCAAAAGCTAACAGAAGAATATGCTCACAAAATACCTTATTTTTAAAAAAGGAAAAATATATTTGCATACTTGTAACAGGCAAACGTTTGGATTTAAGAATGTTGAATTTGATTGAACCTGGCAACACTGGTATTTTACGACTGTCAGTTAATTTCGCAGCTTATTTGGCTTGGAACACAATACAAAGGAACAGCCATTTTTGATTTTGAAAACTCATTTCAAGAACTGTGAGTGTTATCCACAGATTGTTAAGAACTCCATGCCTTCCCAACCCTAGCAGTAATTGTACAACAAACGGCAGTTTCTTTAAGGCATCAGGAGCTTAGGTTATTGGAATACGGAAAAGCACACGAGGTTTATCTGTCTAAGGCGAAGGATGCCTTTTTGAAGAATCTTCTAAGCAAAACTGGCTCGTATTCACATTTTGCACGGGAAAAATCATGAAAATCTGCCATACAGCAACTCGTTCGCCTGGGAACGAGCCTTGGTTTAATTTTCAGTATTTAGCGATCTTAATTGAATTCTCAACATTCAGTGGTCACTCAGCATTCAGTGGTCTTCCCAGCATTCACTTGGCCCCACAAGTGAGGCAGATATGATGAAGAATACCATGTTATTGTATCCGAAACATTAATTTTCTTACGCTTAGAGGTGTTAGCTGTACTATGATAATAGCAGCAGATGCCATTCTCAAATTTCACTTTAGGATTAAAGATTGAAATTTGAGTATCTTATCCCTTATTACGCTGCGGTTGAGCCACGAAATATCGAGAATGTAGAACTGTTCCATAAAAATGGCATGTATAATAAGCATAGGGAAATATGACTCTGATTTATAAAAACGTCCACTAAAAGTGACAGGAAAAGAATAATAAAAGAAAATATGTATTAACAAATGATATCTGATGCTTCATTTATGATCACTTTCCTTCTGATATAAATTTTTACACGTTTCTTTTCTTTATTCTTTCGCAATCTTCTTATCACAGAAGCAAATAATTGTGATCAAAATTTAATCATTACCTGTCCCCAACCCAGTTCCGCTAAACCTCTCTTACCTCCTTCTCATCGACTAAAAACGTCCATTGAAAGTGACAGGAAAGACCATTAGAAAGCAATAAGTGCATCAATTACCAAATCTCATTAAAGCATTTTTTAAGTCGGATGCACCGAATTAAAGCTGAAGTAAAAGAAAGAAACAAACAAAAAAAAAGTCCACATTACCATCATCAACATAATGCATTACTAGTTCTCTCGTTAAATGAGTGCTGCAAAAATGTCAGCCATTGCAACTGCTAATTTTTTGAAAAATAAGGAAATAAATATTCATTTTTTCAGCGCATTCCGCAATTTCCTCAATGAATCAGACGCAGAATGGAAGAAAAAATTCATATAACTCATCTTCTTAATTAAGAGAAGTGTAATTAGCATACTTAAGTGTTATTTTTGTCGAGATGGTAATATTTTCCTTAATTATTTATTTGGCAAAGGAATAGTTGCATTTCCTAATACGAAAATTATTTCGTTAATTCGGCTGATATTCCAAGCTTTTCTTATTAAAAAAAATCCGTATTAGCAGAACTTTAAAAAATGCATATCAAATAAATGTACTTTTATTTCAACTAAACTAAATCTTTTTACTCTCATTTGCCTAACTGCTAAGATTTTATTACTTTTTAAATCCTTTTCCATTATCTTTAAATTATTTCTAGACTTTTGTGAAATTTATCTGAGAAGTTACGATTTATTGATGTCTAAAAAATTTCGTTACATTCTATATATATATATACATATATATACAGGTAAAAAAATGAACGCTTGTAAAAGTTTTTGATTTTTGTTTTGGCATCACCGAAAGAATGCTAAAAGAACGTCGACCTAAGGTAATCGATTTTACTCAAGAAAAGATTTTCTTAAAGGTAACGAAAAAGGCAATATAAAAGAAAAGCATTTTTAAGGATATTTAACTTGCAAAAAAGTTACGCTGAAACATTTGTCAGTGAATAATCTATGCTTTAAAGGAAAATTATGGCTTGCATAGCAAGCCTATTTTGCATCGCGTAAAATGTTTTTCTTTGTATTTTAAACCAAAATGCTTCTAATCGAACTACGAAGTAATTTAAAATGCATTAGAAGCATTTTATGGTTCCATCTACTGACATTTGAAGTATTTTGTTCTTCATATTTTAATACCATATTTTTCTTTTAAATTTGCTTATAACATGCTACGCGTAATATTTGCGCTATGAAGTTTAAAATAATACAGTGGTTATATTTTAAATTCCTATATTTCGGTTGCGATCAGCTAGCAAATGACAATAAAGCAGTTATGCATCCTATAAAATGAGCAACTATTGTTTTATTACTTTTCAGTTTTAACGCAAGTATTAGGCATTTTATTACAAATGATTACCTTATATATATATATATATATTCACACTCTCTCACCTGGCTCAGTAAGTTTAGTTTTTTATTCTTATATGACTGAATTATGTCCCGGCTAAAGGTTTTATGCCTTTACTTAATCTGCATGGAATAATTATAGACATATAAACAATTTAAAAGTTTAAGTGGCGAGTTAAGCCTAACGAAGTCGCCATTTGTTTACATTTGAAACTATTAGTAGAATAGTGAATTAAGTCAGTTAGTGCAACAATTTCAACCACGGACTGGCAGTGCGATGTAAGCCCCAAAATGGTGAGACTGTAGTACAGCAGTATTACAGAAAAAAACCATTCTTTGTGAAGTAGCGATTTGGGGAAGTGATCTCACGGACAGCATCAGACAGCAACTCCTGACCATACAAAGGATACAACTTCTACTAATCTGAAAGGGTTATAGAACAACGCATATTTCAGCTCTCCATGTGTTTGCAAGACTTCCTGCACTTGACCTGGCAGCGGAAAGGGAAGCAAAAATAGCCCTGGCTCATCAGCATGAGATCGATACAGAATTATGGGGAATTAGTCTCATTAATTCGGACTATGAATACAGACACCAATTAATAGGACATCCAGCACATATAGACTTGACAGATTATACCTGTACAACGTACATATCCCCAATCAAGAACAGTATCTCTATATACACAGACGGTTCCCAAACCGAAAGTGGTACTAGCAGTGCCTTTTATATTATGGAAGAAGGATATATTACCTATTTTTGGTCGAGACAATTAAACAAGAACAACTCAGGCTTCCAGGTAGAATTGGTGGCAATTAAAGACGCCATCTTCTGCGCATCTAACGGTCTTTCTGGAACCACAACAATTTATACAGATTCAGCCTCCAGCCTTGCAGCAATTAAAAGTCATGTTGGGATTACAGGTAATGAGCTGACAGGTTAGCTAAAATTGCAGCTAACAACACCAACCTCAAGAAGCAAACACTTAAATTTCCGACCTCTTTTTTCAAAACCAGAACAAGGGACAAGCTATTTGAACAGTGGCAGTTGCGTTGGGAGAATCGTACCACAGGAAGAAGAACATTTAAATTCTTTCCCAAAATGAGCTCGGAATTAAAAATTTCTAGTGGCTACCTAACGCAATATTTTACAAGACACGGGCCTTTTCCAGTGTACCTGAAGCACTTCCATCTGTGGGACACTGATCTGTGTCATTGCGGGGAGATAGGGGACTCAGACCACTATCTCTTCAATTGCAGTGACACCCTTAATCAACATCTACGTACCCCTGCTGGTCAGTACTAGCCGCAATGGGCCTACAGTATTACAGAATTAAAGGCGGTACAAAGAAAAGTGGAAAAGGTAATCAGTTACTGTGCAGGAATAAATGCGTAGTAGCGTATGGCTACATGTTTCAAACACGTTTTTTGCATAACTTGTGTATTGTACTTAATGAGTTTGTTTTATTTTACTTACTTACTTAATGAGTTTATTTTATTTACCGATTATTTATTTTACTGATTATGCATAGACACTGGAGCAAATTTCAAGCATAATAAGCTGGAGATATATTACTGAAATCTTATTAAATTCATTGCCTATATTTAAGTTATTATTATTATTTTTCTTCTTTTTGTTCTTCTTACTGCTATTGTTATTTTCATTTCTATTTTTTTAATATCATCATTATTACTATTTTAATACATATTGGTATCTTGATGAACATACCTGGCAAAGTAAATTCAATGTAAGGTACCTGAACTCTCGTTCTTTAACAGTTACCAAACTTGTGTTTTCTTTAACTTATGTACTATTTGTATCCATGTCAGAATTAGGCCTTGTTTGTCCAAGTATGATTACCATTAGACCCAATAAATTGTCTGCTGGGATGATAAATAGAAAAACTTTCTTTGAGAAGGTCATGACAGTGATTACCTCTAATGGTATTTAGTGTCTTGTGGGACCAAAATTTAACTTTCAGTTTTGTGCACCAAAAATTTTGTCTTCCTGCCTGCTGAAAGATGCGCAGAAACTCTAATTTTAATTGCAAAAATTGTTTTTCTAACTGTATTTGGTGTTTTAGGTTTTCTGTATTAATGAAAATGCTTTGAGTTTTTATGTATTTTTGCCTTGTGGCGAAATGAAAACTGAATTCATTGAATGAGAAGTACCTCTAAAAAAATTTGGCGAGGTATGTTTAAATGAAGTATATAATTTTATACAGCAAATTTTACGCAGCAAAAAATGTATATAATTTTATAGGTCGCAGAGGGATGTCTAAAGCGTTTTATAAATGAAACAACAAAATGCATAAAAAATTTTCGTAAATACCAAACTTTAAATAAAAATAGCTTTTATATTCAGAAACTGAAAACCGAATACTTAACAGGTAAATAAAACGCTGACCGCAGTCTCCCTCTGAAACTGTAAAATTCGCCCCTCGTTGAGAGTCCCTGCTATAAATGCTTTTCGTCTTTCAAATAAGGATTTTGCATTCTTTAGATCTTTTGCAAGACATAAGATAATCATTATAAACGTTGTTGAAGCTTTGAAACCAGTGATAAAATTTTCCAGCAAATTAAACCACATCCGCAGAAAATTACACTATATATTTTTGTACTCAGATATTAGGTAAAAGTTAAAGGTAAATCTTCAAAATTTTTATTATTCGTTTCACGTGCTTTTACATCGTATGGACGAAATGCTTATTTATCACTCTGAATTATCTAATTTATCATACAAAATTATTAACCTACAGTGAAATTGGAAAAGAACAGCAAGCAAATTAAATAACTGCGCGTAACAATAATTGTAATTAAATATTAATATGATGTTTTAAGTTAGCTTTGTTATTAACTTCTTTTGGTTAAAGTGAAAAGGTTAATAATTCTCCCCTACCATTCGCTATTAAATTTTTATACGTTTTTGCGAGATTAACTGTTTTTCATATTGGATCGGATGCAACAAATTACCGGTTATAGCGAACCAAACTTCCGGTTCTTTTAAAGTTCATTATAGTGAGGCTTCGATTGTATTTTACATTTTAAATTCTTTATTAATTATGTGTAATATGGTAAGAGTTTCAAAATTTTCCACTTACCATGTATCGTTAGAACAGCAGTGTAGTTAACCGTAGCTACATCATTCCTCACCACGCAAGTGTAGTGCCCACTGTTTCGTGTGGTAGCACTGTCGATTGACATGGAGCTGAAGTCCTCCTTCAGCATCTGCACTGTTATGTCGCTGTCTGAAGAGGACAAGGGACGACCATCTTTCAACCAAGATATGTGAAAAGGAGGATCGCCAGCAGAGACAGCACACATCAGATGAATTTTCATGCCTTCTTTTAAATCCTCCGAAGGAAATGAGAATGGCATAATGACAGGTTTTTCTACAGCAAAAAAAGGGAAAAAAGTATACAAAACGTCTGCATTCTTTGTATTTCAACTAATTAAAATGTAAAAGAAACATAGTAAATGCGAGAATGGGTATAGGAAATTCTAAAGATATGCTCATTTTAAAATTATTTTGCGCTAATGTTGTTGAATTGAATTTTATGGTTTAAGTGCAAATAACGTGATATTTAATAAATAAAGGTAACACACAAAACGTTAAAAAAAGTTCCTTTGGGCATAATGTAAAATCTGCAAGCTTCCGGATTTGTTTTCTTGTGAAAGGCGGGCACATGCCTAAAACAGCATTGGCCACTACTAAGGCCAGAAGTGGTGACCATTTTATTGTGGAGGCACCTTATTAGGTGTAACGGCAGCCACCGCTACCTCTTATAAAGGGACAGACAATTTTACATCCATGCCTTCTCCAGGTTTCGAACCCAGGCCCTTCAGTATCGCAGTCAGACTCCCCTGACCACTGTACCGTCTGAGCGGCAGCTTTCAGATTTTTATTATCATTATTATTATTATTTAAGGTTTCTTTCATAAATATTATCTAAAAATTTATTATTTAGAGAAACAGTACATTTGTATTTATGCGTATTTATTTTTAGGAGTGGTAAACAGGCGGTCCAAGTAAAACAGTCAAACTCAAGATATTATTGAATGAATGAGCATCAGATACATTAAACTGATTTTGGAGAATATTTTATTAAATTGAATTGAATATAAAATGATTTTACAGTTTGCAAAGGTTAAATTGAAACCTTTATTCATTACTCTTTCATTATCTCTTCATTTATTACACTGGCTTCAGGAAATAATAATATAAAGACCAGAAAATATATCAACAAACATTAATTTTTAAAAAAGTACGCTATTTTTAACTTAATAATTCTGATTTAACAAAAAAAGGATAATATATATATATATGAAAATTATCTTCTATGAAATGTGCTACTTGCATTTTTGCACAGACTACTTTTGTTGTTTTGTCGTTAACAAAAACGGTTGATATGTTAAATATATCTTTCTTCCGTTTGTAGCAACTGGTGTTGTTTCCTGATTGTTTTTCATTCCAAACCTCATTAGTTTATAGAAATTAGTTTTATTTTATGCCATAATTAGTTTTATGTCATCGTTAAATGAATAAATTCTTTACAATTCAAGAATAATGGTAAGATAAAATTTCAAATAAAACACGTTATGAAAATAAATGATTTTATGTCTCACAATCTTTAAAGTTTTACACTTTTAACTCGATTTGGTACTGTTCTGTTGTCGGCAAAGTTGAAGATCTGGAGGAAAATTTAAATTGCAAAAATAATCGCCAAATATTTATCATACGGCTACGTTGAAGTTAAATTCAACTAAAATATAACATAACCGATTTTCAGAAAATTAGAAATTTTTAAAGTAGATTAAACAACTTACCAATGAAATCATGAAAAAAATTTCGGTTAGCGAATTAAGATCAACACGGAGGCATGAAAATGCAGATATCATTTAAAATCTTTGAAAATATTTGCGTATTAGGACGCTGCTGCTGCCACATAAATTCAATTAAATAAGAATCTAAATGGCACTGTCAGTGTGACATTGATGTTCATTTCGCCACTTAGCATTTCCCCATAAGCTTTCAGTACTCTACGTATGACAAACAGCATCGGGATTGATAAAATTATCTTCACGCAAAAATGTTAAAATCAAACCTGTTAATTTTTTATTGTTCCCTTTCCAACAATCTAAGTACATTACATCGCCAACAATACTATTTTCATCAATAACTTTTAGCAAAGTTTTCTCAAGATCGGTTAGATACAGCAACTAAAAATCATTTCTTTGTTTCTCGGCAAATCCCGCCATAAACCCATCGGGGCGGAAGGATATCATCAAAGCTATGTTTGACGTGAAAACAAGTTTAGTTTACTAAATTATGGCACAATATGCGAAGCCTATCTGGATAAGAGGAGGATGCCTTCGTGGACGACTTTCTAGGGAAAACTGACTCGTATACACGTTACACATGGGGAAAACTACGAAAATTCTCATGCAGCAAGCCCATTTGCCTAAAATCGAACTCAGGTCGGAACTACCAGTGTTTAGTGAATTTACCGCTCGGCCGCTGGTGGGCGAAGCAAAGAAAAGACTTCCGTCACCTTCGACAATATGACCGGTGTCGCTTATTACGGTCTAGACATTAATACATAATCAGTTACTTCTCTCATGTAACTGTTTCCAGTCAACAACAGTGCGATGATTCACATGTAGAATACAGTGCGATGATTGTAGAATACAGTGCAACAGTAGAATACAGTGCAACAGTGTACAGTACAACTACAGTGCAGCAGCGCACATGTAGAATACAGTGCAACAGTGCGATGATTCACATGTAGTGCGATGATTCACATGTCACACTTCCAAAATTCGATAGAAGTTAACTCTAAACATCACTCATGAATGAAATGAACTGCCGTTAAGAAACTGATTCTCGATCCTTCAAACAATTTTGAGAACGTAATTCATTTTTTTTCTCCCTCGACGACTTATCTGCACATGTTAAATATGAAAAAATACTTTTATGTATTAATTACTTTTAAACTGCCTGGCTTACTCAACACCTCTTCTTCTAAAAAGCCGAAATATTTTCTCGCCTCCAAACTAGCAAATCACATGTTCAGCCCGGAAAATTAAGGAGACGAAAATGGCAGCTTACCGCCGACCTTTGACCCCAAATTGGTCGCTTCGTGAGAAACGGAAACACCCGCCTATTTACCTGTAAAAAAACTTTCCGCTAGCTTAAAAAAAGAGCTTTACCGTAATCGAATGAAAAACATTTAAACAATACTAAAATTAATTCTGGCAAATATTAACATTAAAATTTAACTAATTACTGTAAATTAATATACTAACTAAACACTGTAAAATGACACCTAATAATTCTACACAACACTCATTTCCATTTCTATGTTTCCTTTGGATTGAAGTAGAGCTTTATTTTACAGTTTTCCATGCACTTTCTTTCAGAGTGGGTAATTCCTCGTTCCTTAAAGAAAAGGAGTGGAAGATGTTTCATCATTAGTTAAGTCCCAAATTTTCATATCCATGGTAAATACAGTAACAATAAAAATACAAGTGACCGTTAAATCTTTAAAATTTGTATTCTCCTTGCCAATCTTGAAGAGACATTCTTTTACTTTTTTTATATAAAAGTAAACTTTAGGACAATTTTTAAAGTAAACATTGACGACTTCATATGAACCAATCTCATAGCATGTTTAGCAAAACATTTGGCGACGATTCCGGTTCCGATAGCAAAACAGTACCCTCGATTAGTTAGTTGTCCTTGTGTTTTATTTTACCGCAACTAATACTTTTCTAAAAATCTTTAGATAACTGTTAGAAAAAATTATTATAGTTTTAGGAAAAAAATAAAAAAAACTAAAAGCAAAAAATAAAAAAGAAGAAAACTAAAAGCAGATAAAAAGTCTTATCTACTTCTGAAGCAAGTGAATTTCATAGATAAAATAACTTTGCATTATTTAACCCTTAACCACAGACAAAAGGTAATGTAGTCAGTATACGTTTAAAACAATACAAACCTTTGACAGTAATTTTCAGACTACCGTCAACTGTTGGCGAATCTGCTGCACGCGCAGAACAGACATATGTGCCTTCATCCTCGTGCCTTTGGACTTGCTCGATGAAAAGGGTACCATTTGGGAAAACTTGTTGTCGCCGATTTGTTGGAAGACGTCTCCCATCTGCAAAGAAGAAAATTTGTATAAATATTTACATTCTCATTTGTACATTCTACTAGCAAATTATAACTGCTGCTATACCTTTAGAAAAATAAAAAATTATAAGTAACGAAAAATTTCAATAGAGCTTCAATTACGTAGATCATAAGTAATTTATGATATTTGATTGATATCAGCAATTTTTCTATTTAAGAAAAATCTGAAGTGTACACCAGTGACTTCATTGTACGAAATATTAAATTATCCGTATTTTTAAAAAGGTTTTCCTTTAAACTAATTAAATTGAATTACTTCGTCCATAGCACATAAACCACAATAGAGTAAGTTGCACTCTTTAAAAGTCACTATTGGTTATTTACCATAGCGACGGTCTGGCGCTAGGGTTCACTTACCAGCATCTAATTCATTTGTAAATCAGAATGCACAAAAATTGTTTCATCTGAAGAATTATCTAATCGTTGCCACATATTCTATTCAAATACTAAAACAAATCTAAAACTACGTATAAAAGAAATTCAACAAATAAGAAAGAAACAGATTTTCACAGACGATTCAGCTCCGCTTAACTAATGCGCATGCGCTACCCGTAAACATTCTCCTCTGTCCGAGAGGCTGGCGACAATATTTGCTCCTAATATGAAAAAAGTATTTCCTCGAACTTCATTAGAGGTATATTTTTCATTCATTAATTCTGTTCTCAATTCGCGACAAAGCAAAAGTACATAAAACCTCACTTTAAAAATTCAAAAATAGAAAAAAAAATGCAGTTGGAACAATAGATAAACTTTTTACAATTAATATTAGAGTTTCTACGCAAAAAGACACTGAAAGTGTAGAAACTGAATACACTATTCTGCTAACTTTCAAATGTAAACAAATATGGCTGCTATGGTAAACAAAAATTACGTTTAACCGCACTTAAACAACTTTTAAATTGTTGATAATTCTACAATTATTGTATGCAGATTAACTAAAGGCGTAAAAACCTTAACCGGAAGAAAAGAACAACATAATTTAATCATTTTTAAAGCAAAAAAATGCGCAATTTACCAACATATAAGAATAAAAGGAAATGAGTTCACAGAGCCGAGTAACACAGTGGGTATATATATATATATTTGGTGGGACCGATTGCAACCAAAAAGGGAAGTGCACTGCTACATATTTAAGCAGTTCTAAAGGCTACTCTTTTTGAATTATAGGAGATACATACATACTTATATAGGTAGGTACAGACGCCGCGAAAAAATCTCTTCTGAATCTATTTTAAATCATTTTTATAACTCGTTTAGGGAAATAGAATCCTTTGTTCTGTTTTACGTACAGATGTCACGTAAAAACATCGTTAAATTGCATTCGACATCGGTCAAAACGGATATTTTCGTTGAAATATGATACCCGGAATTTTTCGCAATTACAATACTTTGTTTACTTCGTACAAGGAAGTAAAAACCAAATTTATTCCAAATTTGTATTAAAAAATAATGCATTAATAATGCAAATTCCAGACTCAGAGGTATTATCAAAGTTGAGAATTTTTTAATACGTCATAAATTTTCTTTAGTTTCTGTTTCGAGCTACAGATTTAAAAAGTAAATGACTGTGCGTGCAAGTCGTTGGTTATTTCCAACGTTCCGAGAGCTTCAAGAAGAATTTCAGAGACAGGTTTCTTCAGAATGTAGGAAAGCCTCCTTAAGATGACTACCCAAGATTCCAGATGAATTTCGCCTTCGCTAGAAGTGTTGCCCTAAAGAATATGCCTATTAGCGATATTCGTAACCGCCATTTATTTATTTATTACTGGTCATATACAGAGGTAGTAATCAACAGAACATAGACGCCGTAAGAAATTCCATTATATTTTAAATTGCTTAAGGCACTTACAGAGATTCAACCAGTTCCTTAAAACCATCTCTCCTCAGATATAAATCGCAATATATAGAATCGATTAATTTGCCACAAGAGTATAGCAACTTATATAATTTCTTTCTTGTAGGGGTACATGAAGAAAAGAAACTGCGCAAATAAAGAGGACAAGGAGGAGGACTCGAAAACTGCAGTTTTGCTTTAGTGTTTTCCTTCCTCTCTCTTTTGCTTCGCGAACATAAAATAGACTATTGACTTGATATCGTGTTACAGTTAATGGAAGCGTAAGTGGAAATGTACAGATGTTTTAAACAAGAAACTTTGTTTATCTTCTTATTAGTAAAGTGTCAACTTAAGAATCCTCCACATATATAGTAACAACAATTTTGAACTAAAGAGGTACAATGTGGTCATCCTGCGTAATTCTTGTGTTACTAAAGGACATATTGTTATGACTAATACGCTTAAATTATAATATGCTTAAATATAATTCCATATTTTTAATTTATTAGTTTCAAACAATTGTTTATGCGAATGAGTCATGTAAACTTATAAGAGATAATATGACGAAACAGAAAAGACATCTGTTCCTTGAACATTAATCTGGGTGCATAAATTTCATGGAATTTATTTTAGAAACTGCTCTTGACAGTGTAGACCAACCAGAAAACATGTTGATGTATTAAAAGCATCTTGCATGATATGCAGATGTTTAAAAATTATGAATGAAACACATTTCAAAAACTGTCTTACGTTGGAAACAAACTTTATAGGAAAGAAATGCTGAGATTTCAGAGGATTAGGGAAAATAGCCCTGCTTTTTCATATATTAAGCTCATTTGTACTTTCTGTGCTTTCTAAGTAATATATTGTTTACCACCTAAAGCTGCGTTAAAGACAATTAAAGAAAGCGAAAAATGTAGATAATAAAATTAACAGTTTTTTTTATTATAAATTAATATTCCACTTTTTTGGGTACTGCTTTGTCATTGATTGAAGACTGATACAGAGTAATCATTAAATATCTCAATTTCACTTGTACGGTAACTAAATCAAATAAAAATTAGTTTCGTTTTTTGTAACTGCGTTCAATTCAATTAATTTGTAAAATTTTAATTTTGCAATACGGAATTTAAGTACCATTAAGGGGGCTGTATACCTTCGAACACTTTTTTTTTTTAATTTTTGAGTTTGTACACTTATTATTGGCTTCAAATTTATTAATGATGAAAAAAATGAAGAAATTGAGTTATTTAATGACCATTAATTTTGTATTTTTGGAGTAAAATAAGAAAACAAGCCAAAAAAATAACAATATTTACAATAAATTAGAAACACTGTGATTAAAAAAGTATAATATATTTTCATATTTTGTAAAATGCAAACTCATCACAATGATATTCTCTAGGAGATAGACTATTATTTTACAGTTAGGAAGTTATTTAAGAATTTTATAAGCTAGAATGTGTAATATAGCAAAAAAAAAGGCATATTTTCTCATTAAATTTCATGTTTAAAACATAATAACTTTATAAAAAATGCATTCATTAATTAGTAAATAATCTATCTCCTTACATGAAGTATTCAAAACATATATACCAAATTTCATAAGATTTAAATCATAATTTTTAGAGATATCGTGTTTTTTGTTAGCATTAAAACACGAAAAATGGAAAACCAGATAAACGCAATAAAAGAATTCAAATACGTGATTCCTTACTTTTAATCAGTTTGTAAACTTAAAATTCCCCTGATTTATAACTTATGCCCTCTTGTTTTTCAGAATTTACATTTTTTTTTCTTTCTCGCAGCTTTTAAAATTTTTCTCTGCTTTTTAAAGCCAATCAAGGAATGTCGTTTGGCATTGTCAATACGATTAACATCAAACTTTTCGCACTCGTTTGCAGTATAGTAACCAATATCTATACCTAATTTTCTAAAGATATTAAAGCAGCCTCTGTAGCCATCATTGAATTGTATAACAGCATCATATACTCCAAATTTCATTGTTTTTAAGCAGACGAATACATCTTTTGGTATTCTTTGCCAAATAAGACAGTTAAAGCTCTCGTTTGCATTCTGAGTTTTTCCATGCAAACACTTGGTCAACAATTCACGTTGACACAGTTCCATATATGTAGGTTTTATTTTATTTAAAATGATCTGTGGCAAACCAGCATATTTTTCTTTGAAAGGCTTATTTAATGCCTGTGCTCGTTGAAAAGCACACCAACTGTCTTTTCCAGTTGGGCACTGACCATGCATTGCTTTCTCTTTACTCGATGAACAGTGGAAAAGCACTGCTATCACAGCTTCTTGCATGGATTTTAAGTTACCAGAATTTTCCCTGATAGCAATACCATAATAATTCTGCAGTCTGTCTATAAATGTATCTGTAAGTTTTCCCTTACCAGAAAGTCCCTTTGTTTTGTTTTTGAGTTTCCTCAAGCGAGTTCCAACTCTCTTTTGTATATGCCCTATACATTCAAGCTTTGTCACAGTATTTTCTCCATATATATCTTTTACATTAAGGAAACCCTTTGAATCCCCATCCCCGTAATATTCTGAATATTTTAAATTATACAAAGAAATGGAGCGACTGAAAATTCTCTTTGCTCCTATAGCTTCCATGTTTTGGGCCGAGCCATTATAATTGCAGTGGCACACATGATCTGCTTTTAAATTCACATAATCAAGATCATTTGATTTCTTTTTAATATTTCTGCATGTGCGGCAATATGCTGACATGACTTCCACATCAACAACCTTTCCTGTATCAATGGAAATGGCAGTAACACACCCATTTAATGATGAATAGCCCCTTCGCTGCCATGAACCATCAACAGAAACACCACAGTTAGCAATAATATTACCTTTGGATAATTTATTGTTTCTTAGTGTGATAGCAGCATTAGACATTGATTCTTTGGCAGTTTCTTTCACCATATCAAGCAGTTTGGAAGAAAGAGCATTATATGCATTTTTTTGAGGAGGAGGAGGAATATTCAAAGTAGCACAAAGTTTTCTTGCACAGGAATACCCTTTACCTATCTGCCTCATGCCATATACAAGTCTCGCGTTTATTTCAGGCATATTATTCAGTTTTTTTGTAGAGGCAAATCCTTTTTTAAAACCACAATTTATACACTTTAAGGAAAAGTTGATGCACAATCCATATCTGGAATCTTCGGTTAGATTCAGTGAATTATTTAAGCAATCTGGACAGCAAAGTTCAGAAAATATAATCCTCAGGATAGACAAATCTAGTATACAATTACGGTTGCTGTAATCATTCTGTGTATGTGAATCAACAGTTTCTTGAAGTAATTTACTAGCACTTGCAGTTGAACATGAATCCTCATGTTTTAATACATTTGCAATTTTTGTGAAACGATTTCCGTAAAATTTTCTTTTCCTGGTTCGGCTAGAAGCACTTCTAGGCATCTCACTGAATGAAAGTAGCTTGGTTTATAAAAAATTAATTAATATTATACACTAATAAATAGAAAAACCCACTTATCAGCAACGTAAACACAGAATCAAAACACGACGGAAAATGAATTAGTGAATTTATAACACACAGCTTGAAAATATGCTAGAACTTTGTTTTGTTGCCAAATTAATAGTAGAAATAATAGAATAAACATCGCTTTATATCATAAAAATACTTTTTTGTATTTAAAACACAAATAAATAAAGTTTTAATGTCCCAAAATAAACGTAAACAACTCTGACACACCCACTTCAGCCTTTTAAATATGTACGACTGGCGCACTTCCGGTATGCTTTTCGAGGACAAGGTGTCAAATAAATTATCATAACTTCGGTTTAAATTAACGTAGGAACAAAATTCAAACAGTTTTGGAAACATAAGAAATCATACTTTCATGGAACATAAAGAAAAAAAAAGGTGTTTTTTGACCAAAATCTCGGTTTCTAAGGTATACAGCCCCCAAAAAATTAGAGCCGCCCAAAGGGGATAGCGGTTAGTGACTCTGACTGCCGTACCGAACGGCCTGGGTTCGAATCCCGGAGAAGATATGGGTGTCTGTAAATATATTAAATATATAGTGTCTGTGTAGCATGGGCCACTCTAAATACGCACCAAGCCGAAAGTTTCGAGAGGTCGCCATTAGTTTACATTTGAAACTTAGTAGCATAGTCAATAAAGTAAGTTTCTGAGCCAACTTCTGTGCCTTTTTGCCGAATGGGGCCAAAAGTTTTGTGCATCGAAACTTTTTGAAAAACTTGCTTTTAACACTATTTGCTGTTTTAGGTTTTTTCTGTATTTTACAATTTTTAATGAATATTTTTTGAGATTTCATGTATTTTTTCCTTGCCGCGGAGTGAGAAATGAATTGAATGAATGAGAAATATATATCTGGAATGAAATTGGAGGAAATATGTTTAAATGAAATGGAGCAAAAAACGTGCATAATTTAATAGGCCGTACAAGAAGTCATGTGGTGCCCACATCAGAATTTTTTATTAATTGCGAAAGACGTAATCAGACTATTAAAACTGTTTTTAATGTTATTTGTTTTCTGACGTGTATGTTTCATTCAAGGCATTTATAATTTTATCGTGTATAGTTTGTGCTTTATGAATATTCAGTATTGTTGCGTGCGTACGGGTTCGTTATGGATTAAATGCACAAGACATTAAGAAGTTAATAAAATTTATTCTTTCCAAAAGAAATAAATCAAAATACTGAATTATTTCTTCAGAGATATTCGCACAATATCACAATATCTCAAACATTTAGCAAAACTCAATTCAAAACAGATAAACTAATTCTATCTCACAGCGAAATCGCTACAGCATTAGGTAAACAAACAGCAGTTCGCTTTAAACAGCTATAACTACAACTGAGATGAGGTGTTTAAATTCGGCTTTTATAAGCATTTTAATTATCACTAGAACAATCCCGATTTTTCTAGATTTTTCTGGATGGCAACAATAATTACGAGATATTTATTTATTAAACATTAAATGCGCGCGCTCTTTTATTTTTATTTTTTCGAGGTAGCTTTCTCTTCCAAAATCGTCTGCGTTGCACGGGAAATATAAAGAAATTTTAATTACAATTCTAAATAAATAGCCAAATAAATGTGAAATCCGTAACTGTATTTTGAATATTGTTTCAAAAAATTAATATTCGAGGACAAAAGATATAGTCTTTTAATATAAATAATTTTATACCTTACAAAAAAAATTCAAATAAATGCACAAAATGAATATTGTATTTACTCGCTTATTTCTTCCCTTTTTAGTCCAAAGGGGCAATTTGCCGAGAAGGACTATTAATTTCGTTTTGGCATTTTGCGTTGATTCACTACAAGCGTTATTTCATTTTTCAAATTGTTGCCACCAAATATTATCGCCTTATATTAAAGAATTAAATAATGAAGAATCTGCATAAATATATACATGTTTCTTGCACTGTGATAAAATAATGGTACGCAGAGCCATCAAATTTTGAATAAGGTAATCTTCCTGCGAATATGGGCATCTGGAAGCCCAAATTTAAAATTTAGAATTTACAGAAAAAACATTTTTATCTCCATCGCGCGAGATTGTGTATCGGAAATTCTAAAGATATGCTCATTTTAAAATTATTTTGCGATATTGCTCTTGAACTGAATTTTATGGTTAAGTGCGAAGAACATGATATTTAGTAAATAAAAGTAACACACAAAATGTAAAAAAAAAAAGAAAAAAAAAAAAACCTTTGGACGTAATTTAAAATCTGAAACCTCTGCTAATTTTATCATACGAAAATCGAAGGGGAAAAACTATGCAAATAATTTATTTTCCGAAGGATGCGGTTACAGTACGCTAATAACAAATGAAAAATATTCATTAATAAACTACCGGTAAATCTCATAATATTATTTAAAACAAAACTACTTGCCAACAAGAACATGTAGTGATGTTAACATTATTAATATTTAATAAGATGTTTTTTTTTCTACTTGCTGTACCTTAAAATTCACCCAATCTTATTATTGTCCTCTGCTATTCCTTAGGTCTCACATAATTTAATCAGCCTCAAATCATTTAAACATCCTTAGACCTACTCCTAAGGTGACATTTGCAAAATGTCTCCATTGTCATCGTTGTCATCGTCTTCACCCAGTCTAGCTTCCCGTGTACAGTGATTTTTCAGAATTTTAAAGAGCTTTATAGATGTCCCGTTTTCTTAATATGTTCCTCATTTTTATTTATCAATCAGAGCTCACCCACTCAAAATCCATGAGCAAAACAAATAGTAATACAAGAGGCAATCATTATGTCAACGAAATCGTTTTAAAATTTAGGGCAGCTCGTTTTCTGAACGCCTTCAGGATGGCGAATATTTGAAAAAATTTCAAAAATCATGCCGGGTGTATGCGACTAAATATTGTTGCGAAAAATTCGGCGGTTGCGCCTGTATGTAAGCTTTCCGGCGTAGCACTAGGATTGCCATAAAATAGTGTATTGTAGGGTTGCCAGATTGGCGATTTTATCGCCCATTTGGCGACGAAAATGGCGATATCCCATGGTCCAATCGGGAAGCTTTTAGAATAACTTCCTGTCGAGATATTTCTCGAAACGTGTGGAACCTAAGGAAAAGCTATATAAACTCCTGCGTTTCTGAGAGCCGGCATTGTGAGAATAGCTGCTTACTGTGAGTGCTAAGCTACGCGAGAGTTTTGTGAACGGAAAACGATCAAGATAGTGCTTTGCCGTGAAGCTACCTTTACAGTATAGCTTGATAGTGTATTGGTGATTGTTCCACGGTGTTTATTATAAGTTTAGTGTTGCCGTGAAGCTACCTTTACAGTTACAACCTGAAGCTGTGTTGCTGTTTGTTTCAGCGTATTTATTGTAGATTTTCGACGCTTTTAAAGATAATTTTGGAACTGTGCTGTAAATAGTGATTCTTGTAAATAAATTGTGCCTTTTATTGTTCTGCATCGTGTTTTCAGCGGATATTCTCAAATGCACGAACCCGTATAACGCAACAATATGGTACTCATTATTTTGAATGTTTTAAATTGCCAAACACTTAACTGAGAAGAAAATCGTAATAAAAATAATAATAATAATAATAATAATAATAATAATAGTAAAAGATAAACTAGTTTTATCATTTTCACATGACTTTATCACCTAAAAAACAATATGGCGAAACCTTATCGATATTGCCCATTTTAGATGCATTTACTCTAGGGTATTCTTTTAAATTTAATATGATTTGAAACATTGTTTAAATTATAATCTTAAAGTTGTGCATGATGAGCTGAGCTTAATCTTAGTTGGATATCTTTCTTTGGGAAATGATGTAAAAGAAACCCCTGCGTACACTCAATACATATATAGTCGAGGGAAGGGAATATATTTATAGTAAAGCCAGCCATTTATTTCCACTCAAATACAAACAATACATAAATAAAAAAATCCCTTATCTGACAGTTTCTCGTTTATCAAAATCCCCCCAATTTTGTTTTCCGTTCAGTATAAAGTAAGAATCCGTTGAAAGAAAAGCCGATACAGACAGCATTTATCCATACATTTATCCAAATAGATTTATCAGCGGTTTTCAGAATCAATACACAGCTAACCCCAAAACCTTTTGAACCGAAATCCAAAAAAGAAAGGAAAGAAACACACGTAGCAAACAGTAAGAAAATTGAGGCATGAAAACTTGCTGACAATTGTATTCTTTTAGCTGTAGGGTAATGCCAATTTCTTACCCACGCTTTTCTTGACATATTCGCGATTTCTTATTGTTTTGTTTTTGCCTTTTCGAAAAGAGAAACGGGTAGGAACGTCAGATTATCTTCAGCACTTTCAAGGATGGATTTTATTTTGGCAGATGGATAAGTCGGAACATAATAAGGAATAGACAGATTTCAGTTTTGACGACAGTGCGACTCGATAAATTCTGTACATTCAGACAATAATGCTCTTTGAAAGAACACGTTCAGAAAGGCAGAACATGTTCTCACTAAAACAATCTCGAACCCTTGTTAAATCCCGTTGAAGTGAGATGGCGCTGCCATCGCTACTGTTAACGAAAGAATGTTTACTTTTTGCTTCTGATGATGAAGCAGTGTGTGTGTGTGTGTGTGTGTGTCTGGTTGCTTGAGTCTTGCACAAATAAGTGAAATAAAATGATAAAATAAAATTAGTTAGTTTCATGAGTAATTTTTAGTTGGTTGCAGTATATTCACAAACACAGTACATAGTTTTCTATATATACACATATAATTTAAATCTAATTAAAACGTAAAATTTGCTTCATTTCTAGCATTTCCTGTTATTTATCTATATATATATATATATAAAGAAGAATTTCTGTTTGTACGTTTGTTCGCGATTAACTTAGTCACTACTATAGCTATCGTCACCAAACTTTCTCCCATTCTTTTCTGGGTCCTAGAAAAAGGTCGACGTCCACTTTAAAATAAATAAATAAATAAATAAAACCCCTAAAGTTACATACATTAATTAAAAACTCTGAAAACACTAATTTTCGCACTCATTTTTCCGAGTGGCAACAATCTCGCGCATTGGAAATAAAAATGCTTTATTTCGAAAAGTGTTGCTACTGTTCGCTTTCAAATCGTAGTCTGTTAATCAAAAATTTGTAAGTTTTACGAAATCTATATTCATAAAGAAGAATGTGTGTTTGTTTGTTTGTTCGCGTTATTAATTTCTGATCAATTATGATCATGTTTTTTTGCCATATTTAATCAACTAAAACTGAATATAGGTGAAATATTTTTGAACTATATGAATTTTTAGGACCATTTGATTAGAAAGATGAAAATCATTAAAACTTTAAATTTAATTAATGTTGCTGATATAATGAGAGAAAATTGGTTTATTTTTCTATGGAAATTTTTTATGTGCGTTCCATATAGCATCAGACTGAAACATGTATGAGTATGAATCATATTTTTTGCATCGTTATTAAAGAGGGATTGCAACGACATCGTTCTCTCTGTTGTTAGGTACATTACTCTCAATCTAACTTAACTGGCATCGGGTATTTCCGGTAGTTTTAGATATATTGTAAGCTATTTATGTTAGTTAACCAGTTATTTTATGTTCCCAATTTACACTGTTACTTCTCTCTTTCCTTTTTCTTGCCAGAATGCAAATTCACTCGCGTGTATTTAAGTAAGGATTAGTCCGGCTAATTATTAAAATGTACTGTAACTCGTTAAACTAACTTTATTTCATCATTTTATTTCACTTATTTGTGCAAGATTCAGGCAATCACATACACACACACACTGCTTCGTCATCAGAAGCAAAAAGTAAACATTATTTCGTTAACAGTAGCGATGGCAGCGCCATCTCACTTCAACTGGACTTAACAAGGGTTCGAGATTATTTTAGTGAGAATATGTTCTGCCTTTCTGAACGCGTTCTTTCAAGGAGGATTATTTTTTGCCTTGCAAGGACATGAAATCAGAAAATTGAAAGCCAAAATCATCTCGAAGAAATCTCTTTCAAGGCCTTTAATACTTAATTACTTAAATTAATATCAAAGCTTTTGCACACGGAACACACTATTCATGTATTCATTTTAGATTGATTTTAGAGTGAGGGAATTTGATATTTCTTGAAATACCTGAGAGTGGGTTTAGAAATCTCTAAATCGTTTTACAGTTATATCTTGGAATAAGCAACATATATTATTTAAGCACAGAGAAAGCCAAACTCTAGCTGTGCTTAGGGAATAGGATTATATGAAAAGAAGAAGACTAGTTTACAGGGTTTACTAGTTTAGCGATGTTTATTTTTATTATTATTTTATACAAAGCCTCTAAATTGAAAACTATAATATTAACAAATAAAAAGAATAAAAGAATAACTCCGAAAATGCTATGTTTTCGATTGTGTAACCATTTTTGATTTTTATTCATAAAGTTTAAAGTTTAGAAAATATAAGAAGCGATCGACAAGTTAAATTTTAAATAATAAAGAAGAACTAGGTAAATGAAAAATATTTATGAATACAAATTAAGTAAATGAAAGAAAACACGATCTTAGCAGGTACAAAATTGCGAGGAGAAAACTGGTACAAAAACGGATAATTTCATGAATAATTTGTTTCATTACAGGAGAAAAAAATACCTCCTTTTTTTTTCAGATGTTCACATAATACTAACTGAACGTAAATTACTTGGTTATGTTATACACTGTTACACACGTACACTGCGAAAAAAAAGGGGAGGAGAGTTCTATATCTCCCGTTCTATTGGGCCGTAAAACTACTACGTAAAAATCTTCATTGAAGACTTATGAGGCAATGATAGACTACCAGCTAGCACAGTGACGTTTTCTACAAGGAATTCAGGAGTTAGACAGAGCACATGCATTGCTAATAACGGAGATAATGTCCAATAATTACTTTGTATATAATACTTAGCTTTGATGGGAGTATGTTAACAAGCAAAGATGTGTAGCATGTATAACAAACAGAGCTTGGGATCGCAGATAGCAGAAAGCTATTACAAATGAAGGCACTAACTGAAATGAATCTGATAGAGGCAGAATTGAAATCGTTTGCAAGACTAGATGATGGATTTCAGGTACTACCATTGTAAACTTCAAATGGCAGAAACCAAGCAATACTTAATCGACCTGAGTGGAGATCCTGAGTGGAGAATAATATCTCATTGTAAGATGCCGCCTTTGCAGTAAGTGAACAGGAATATTATTGCAAATGCTTCTACAAATTTATGTTCGATAATTGACCAAAGCATAGTTAAAGGGGGAGTTAACAAAGCCAGTTTATAACAATAGCATTTTGAGGTCTTGAGCATATATTTAAAACAAAGTTTAACAGCCAGTTTGCAGTTGCTCATTGTCACTGAGCCGTCATGAATTAAAAGCGTGTTGGATGGCCAAATGAATCAGAGCTCCAGGTGCAACACAACGGTGATTGGAATGTACGTAGCATAAACCTCACGAAGTGACTCTCCATTTGTTCCAGAGTGGTGTTCTACAAATAAGTGGTGGTAGTTTAACAGTTTGCGGAATATTTTATTAGAAGTCCTTATGATCTCTTGGTACTTGGATACTTGGTGAGATCTGTAACATACTCAAGCTATGTTATCATTTTAACAGATCCTTTATATCCAGTTATCAGAACATTCTCCTCGAATAGTTTTTTCACACTGAAGTCTGATAATATCCCCGCTCCTTTAATTATAGGTGGCATAGGCTTAGTTGCAAGACATTTGAGTGATTTTGTAACACTTACATGCTAGAAATCCCTTTCCCGCCTTGTGCCTCTCATCTTGCCAAAGTTCAATTTCCATTTACAATTTGTAGAATGTGAAGTGGAGTGCTTCTTCAAGCTCTTGATTCACAAGCATGTTTTATGAAGTGCTTGCAACACATACTAGTTATCGAAGGTGGAAAGGAAATGCTACCGTCTCGTTTGGAACACCTCACTGAAAACATTATCAAGGGGTGTATCCATCAATACGCTGGAAAGTCGTGGGTAAATATATCGAAAACTAGATATGCTTATTTAGTCAGATTGCATAGTTACAATTTGTATTCTAAATTAATATACATATAAAAAGTTGATAAATTTCAAATTAAAATGTTATATATTATTATCTCAGTATTCTGAGAAATTAATTAATTTATCAGGAGATAAAATTTAAATCAAAATTAGATCGTGAAATATGAGTATAAAATTTAGTACGTTTCGCAAACATCTAATAGTGTCCAAACACTAAGTAGACGTTAAGCTAATGATCGCTAAGTTTAAAATAACAACTAAAACTTGAGAAGCGGTAAAAGACCCTTTCATTTAAAACTAAGAACAACAGAAGGCCCGCTTGGTGCTTATAAATCAGGCAGCCACTTGTGGTAATGTAACGTAGAGTAACAGTCATTCATATGTAAAATTTTATTTAAATAAGTTAGTAGGCAAAGGCTATAGTTAGAAACTTTGAAAATACTTTCATTCAGCACAAGAAAGCAATTGAATAAAACAGCTATTTGCCAAGCAAAAGAAAATAAATGAACTTATGTCATTTTAATAACGGACATTATTCTAAAATATTTAAAAACCTCTCAACGTACAGAGATGTAATTGATCATCTATATTTTAAATCTTAATGCAAGCAAGTAATCGGATTTTAGCTGGTTCGTTGAATTATTTATAACCCAAAAAATGCAACAACAAAAAGTCAATAATCTGATAAAAATAAGTAACCTATCTTTAACAGACTTAAAGGTAGAAAGCTTGGAAACAGCTTGCTTTCAATAAGTATGTGAACAAAATGAATAAAAACTTCAGGATACCTAAGTTATTTAAGAAAAAATAAACATTCGCCATAAAAAAACTCTTAATATTATTTTTACTACACATGCTGCAAAAAAAACGTGCTTTTCTCATTGTCTTATTCAAAATAATAAAATAAATGTACATTAAATAATATTATTAGGCAGTATTTTTTTACTATTAGCAACCAAAACAAATCATTTGTCAAAAATCTATGTTACTACAAATTACACTTTGCACTTCTGTCTACAGTTAACTGTTGTCGAACGCGGATTTGCGGAACGCTATTATACACATATACGCGTTATCTTAATAGCTTCCGTTTAATTTGGCCAAAACTAGATTTCACTTATAGGAAGTTAAAGGCCCATTCATTGATGTTGAATATTTGCTAGTATCAGCTTTGGTTTTGAATTTTAAATAATTTTCCGCGACTGAAGATGAAGCCAGAGAGCTCATACAAACTGCAAAAGCAATTGGCGGCGAAGGATTTTCAGATATGGATGAAGGGGAAGTCAAGGAATTAATCGAGAAGTGACGAATAAAGAATTGGATAATGTCATAGCATCAGCGAACAATGAAAACGATGATAACGAAGAAGATAAAGCGCTTTTATTCTACAAAAAGTTAAAATAAAATATTGAAAAAGCATAGGAACTGCAATCGAGATTTACCTGAATTAAAAAAAAATTGTAGCCACTTTTTGAGAGGCTTTTTCAAAAATTCTTGCTTCAGTCATTGTACCAAGAAAAGTCATCAGGTTTAAAATATATATATATATATAAATTTCTTTAGAAAGTTAATACTTGAACGATAGTATTTCAAGGTTTTATATATATAAGAAAGTATTTCAAGGTTTTATATATATAGGAATATATATATATATATAATTTTAGTTACATACTTCTTCAGCAACAATAAAAATCCTTTCAATTAACATTTGTGTGTATTGTGTTTTCGTTTTGATTAAAACGATGTTTAAGCTTGTTTAAATTACACATACTACTTATTTAATCTGAATTATACGTAACATCTTTTCCCCTTTGAATGTTAACGTTGTAGAATGCCACTATGTTGTACACACAATGTATTGATGACGTAACCCAGATTTCGGCAAGCGTTATAATATAATGTACCGTAAATAATAATAAATATATATAATAAATGTATTTGAGGTGTATGTTAATGAAGGTAAATGCAAGCAAAACAATAATAAAAAATATGTATGTAACTGTGATTTTCAGGTAAAAAGTATGAAAACATTGTTTGTTAAAATATTTAATTGCGCAACGCAGAAGAGTAAGGCGAAGGAGAAATTTATTTTGAAATTAGCTTCCTGTTTCTTTCCTCGGAATCGAACACATATTCTTCAGTGCGTCACTACATTGTTTCTCATAAACAATAGAAACAACAACCAATGCGCAGCATAGAGAATAGAAGAAACGCCTTTATTCTTCATAAGTAGAGTAATTTCAGTTTATTGGACACACTGTTATATACCGTAGGCACCTTGGGGGGGGGCTCCGAATGTCTCGCATCCTCTCTCCTGCCACAAACCACAGAGAAATTTCGGCTCGCCATATATTTAGAGTGCCCCATGCGGCGAATATATTATACATTTACAAACATCCATGCCCTTTATGGGATCCGAACACGGGCCCTTCGGTACAGCAGTAGGCTTCCCCTAACCACTACACACTCTGGGCGGCATGTAACTAATATCGAATTGGAAAATAAATAACGAAAAAGGAATTTAAATTATTTTTTATTCTAAAGATACTTCTCTAAAATCGTTATAATTCTGAAAACGCCTGGTTTGTCGCACGAAACAAGCGAATCTTATTTTTTTTCTATGTTGATCTTATCGTACCTTTTACATTGTTCGTTAAAGTTTTACACGACGAGTAAAAGGCTTTTTATGTAAAAGTAACAACTCAATATTTTTTCCAAAATGCAAGACTTTTAAGCATATTTTTCTTAAAGCAACAATTCTGCAGTTTTGTGATTTCGATATTATTCAGACTACAAATTTAAAATGTAATTAACAAGATTTCAAAGGTAGAGAAATTTGAAATGTTGAAGAGATCTTGTCAGCGTCGGGAAATGCATTTCAGGGCAATGAAAGGGAAGAAATAAAATTTGTTTATATGCATTTCCCCTTTTTGTCTGATGGTTTAGTGAAACATCATTTGGAATAACTTACATAATATAACATAGAACCTTAATTCACTCTTATGGTCTTGCGTTAATAATTACAACGGGGCACAAATCATTTAAATTATTTCAAATTACACGTCTGAATTAAAAAAAAAAATTACATATTACAGATTTTAACACTGTTGAAGGGCAGAAAATGCTTTCTTTGCCTACCTACAATAAATGAGCTGTAGAGCGATGGATATTTTGATACAACAAAAGCAAATGGAATTGACTTGGGCGACGAGTAAATTATTGCAAATTATTTGTCTCTAAAGAGATAAAGCCTCTGTCCATACCAGAATTGTCCTACTAAGCTGAGTATGAATAGCCACAAAAGAAGCATGTCAGTCAGTCAGTATGGAATTTGGTGCAGTCATTTATAACATCGAAGCAGTCGGGTTCTAAACATTCAGCGAGATGTGAAACTTTCTGACTGCCGTGGCTTTTCAAATATAGGAGCTCTTGAAACGTATCATCCCTAAATGCCTAAAAGAGGTATTACTATATTTTCAATTCTATCCCTCTCAATAATTTCGATCAAAATATTGATGCAGCTGAACAAGATTAATTGCCTCATCAGACCTACTGACGCGAAATACAAGAAATTTTCCATGAAATACGTTTCTCCCAGAACTATAATCTTTTACTTTAAAATAGACACCTTAAGGTCGGAGGTGACCCTCCCCTCATTTTCAATCGTAACCTGGTTGTCATCATCTCACAGAGGAAATTAGGGAATTTCAGCAAATTACAGAATTCGACTTTTTCCCATAGCAGCCTTTGCCTTGGTCATGAGATATGATTTGGGGAAAGAAATGACCTTGAAATGCCTATTTTAAAGTAACAGACCACGGTAGGTTTCTACCGCAGACTACGTTTTAAATAACAGAGTGCGATTTGAACGATAAGTTTCTATTGTTGACTTAGTTGAGTCTGAGTTCAGTGATCTGTTTTGCCCGTAGACTCGCAATATTTGACACCGATTAGAACAAAATTGCCTGGAGGATCTGTTTCATATAAGTGAACCAATCAGAGGAATGATTCTGCTTTTGTGCACGGATTTCTTGAAAATGGTTTCTTATTTCGCTTTCGTAGGTCGGATGAGTGTTTTACAATCATCATTATCAGTTATCATCGTTGTTTTCAAGTTTCAAGAAAATTAAAAATTAAATAAAGATATAAATTATGAATGAACATATATATTTCTTTTAAACTGCTCAATTAGTCAATGTGCAACTGTAATTTGAAAAGTAAAATTGTATCATTTAAGTTTAACAATTAAGATTTTATTTTGCCCCATTTCTTTATATTTCGTTTCGTCACGTGTTCGCTCAGTCCAGAGGTTATACAAATTTTACTGGGGAACTGTGTAAATTAAACTGAGAAGACGAATCATAACAGCATGACTTAGAGACGTTTGACAGTTGTTTCGGCCGTCGATCTGGTCTTGCGGCAGAAGCGGCTACTTGATTAAGAATATTACCGTACATTAAGCCGGGTTGGTAAGTGTATTTTAATTTAATAGTAAGTTTTCGACCTCAGTGCCTTTATGACCTTGAGTAGGAAAGTATTGTAGCCAGATAGATAGTACGTTTAAGCTAATTAAAAGTCGAAGGGATTTAGATTTTGTTTCGATTATTTTAATTTGAACTCACAAAGAGGGAAGTGAATAAGCTTAAACTAATATTTTACAATTCTCGCGTGTTTGTTGCTTTCACAGTCAGTTAAACTATAGGCTTTAACTCGTATCACTCCTTTAAGGCAACGTTTAAGGAGTGAGTGTTCGGTATAGGTATTTAGTTAGATAGAAGACCCTCAAATGCTATAAATTCAAGATTTACACCGATACAAATGGCAATGCTTCCAAAACTGGCAATAGTTGGGTCATGTCGATAGTAAATGTAAGACATAGAGCCTTATAAAGGCAGAATTAGCTAGGCTGCCTGAATGATAAATACCCTTTTAGCATAATGTAATTTAATGGTAATAAAATTAAAAGAGGTAAGAAGGATTCATGTATATTTCTAATGTCGAAAACATTCTTTTCCAAACTAAATTTATGAACATCAGACATAGGATTGATTCTAAAATCGGCAGTAACAGTATCTAAGTGAAATAATTAACAATGGATTAATTTCTTAAATATAAACGCAAAGTTAATTAAAATTATGTTCTTAGAATCCTGACATTAATACACTATGATTTTCTCCAAACAGAATTTTGTAAAACCTCTTTATTGTTCTTATGTTTCAAATGAAGCATGAAGCTTTAAAACAATTTTTTCAAATGATCCAACAAAACAAGAAAAATAAAAACGAAAGGTGTACTAATTATCAGCGATAAAAAGGTTCTTTTTTATGAAGCTCAGTGTTTTTTTCTTTTTCAAAGGAAAATCCTTTAAAAAAACTTTTTTTATTTACATACTTGAAGCCTTCGGTTACTCAATGTTTTCCTAGGGGTTTAACATCAAAAAGAGGGAGTGAAAGAGATTAAGGAGGAATTTACAATTTAACAAAAGGAAAGTATAACTTACGCTTCATTTAGCTAATTCCTTATTCATATTAGTCGTTTCTAAAATAAATATGTTCATCCAACATTCCTTATTTAGAGAATTATCTAATAAAATAATCCTCGGAATAACACTTCAAAAGTATTTATGTTCCATTAAAAACTTGAATTGTTCATTAAATATTTCTTTTACTTTATCTGTCGCTTCACTTCGCAACAACAATTGATATATAAACACATCAAATTCACTCGTAACAAACGGAAGACTGAAGTGCAAAGTAAGCATGAATAAACAATAAAAGATTTAATAAAAGGGTTTTATTTCATTATAGCTTTCGTTTGAGGAAGCCTGGTGTTGAACTCTTGTCATATCTTCTCGTAGTGGGCTATAGTCTAATAGCAATCCGAAAAATCAGTCTGTAAGTGAGCCATACGTACAGCGTATGAAGCTTGATATACGCACAACAGTAAAACATTTATTTGAACACAAACAGTTGGTGTTCCTATCATTACAGGCCAGTGTGTCTTTTCATGCGGATCGAAACATAAGCAAACATTCTCTAAGCATAGCACTATTTATATATAAGACAATTAACAATTAAGTTACATAATCTGTACAGGGTTTTAGTATACGTAAACAGAGGTAAACTCAGTTAAACTTCGTTCATACATTACCAAACGTTCAGTCGTTACTTTTATCAATATGGCAAATATTTATGCGCACCCGGGAGGATTTAGTTGGGCATAAAATTCTGTTAGGACTAAAGTGATTGGCTAATGCAGAAGTTCAATAAAGTCAAGAGAGGATTATTTCTTTCAATCAGACAAATACACAGCTATGGAAGCCATTATCAGAAAAACTCGATCAGAATTTGCCACGAACATGGATAAAGCACACGAAGTGAGGAAATGACCCGTTAATAAGGTGGCCAACTCCATTCTTTATATTTAAACCTATTCGACTTCGGCTTATGGAGGTTTGTCAAGAATACTGCCTTTGTGCTTATACTACTCTTTTATGTCCAGTATCTTCCCAAACATAGAACCAATTTTGTATATCTAGTTATTCGAAAAATGTTGACATGCGAGTGGGAGGAAATAATTTATTACGCAAATTTTCCTTTAATAACAAAGGTGGAGTATTGAGCATTTGCAAATTATATTTAAAAAGGTCTTGAGGCGATTACCTCTAATGCAGTATAATTAAGTTTGGTATTGGTTGCATAAATTACTTGCTAAGAAATTTTAAGCTATTTCATATAATTATATGAAGAAAGCCTGTTTAAATAAAATTGATAACTCTAGAAAGATGGAATACTTTTAAGGTTGCTGAAAGCTGGATTACTAATTTTACATCTGAACGGGAAACTGAAATCTCGTAGAAAAGGTTAACAGAAGTCCAGCAGAAGACATTTATGTCGATGAATTCATAGGAATGAATGTAATGCGATTCATAGCGATGACTGTCATATTCATAGCGATACGTGTGACAATATAAATCACTGTTGTACTCAGTAACTTTCGAAGCAACACAGAGTGCAGAATATTTACGTTTGCGTAAATAGTTTACTATTCATCATTTGATCGCACGAGGCAAACTTCTTATCATTATGTCCTCAGTCCTTACTTACTATAACATTGTAAATAAATAGCTAGAAATAAGAATTATCCTATAGGTTGTTCTAATACATGTGAAGTGTTAAGTAAAACGTAGATATAAATTTTTCATACAAATTATTATTTAAAATTGAATAAATTAGTATCATTGAAACGTCCAGAGATACAGCACTTTCACTGCATTTGCATTGATAATCTAATACAAAGATTTGTTGCGCATCATCAATGTTGCCTGTCGCCACAAAAGTTCTTCGTCGACTTTTATAAATTCAACATTATGTCTCAATAAAACGCTTTAAACAAGTTGTAAATTTGCTTTGGATGTTTATTATCAATAAAAGTCGAATTCATTCGATCGAAGAACAGTTGCTGTTGTGCTAAATCTTATCGAAATCTTTTTATATTTCTCACTCTTTGAAACCCAATATTCCTGAGACTGTTCAAATTTTTTTTAAAAAAAAAATGTTTGCGCTAAAAACTTCTATTTTTGATATTGTCAGATTCTGAAAGTTTACAAAATGGATCAAGCAAAATAAAATATTTGCTACTCTTCAATTCAGCAATTTGTAAGCTGATGAATAGAATAGTAAGAAAAAAGTACAAAAAATCTGAGTTTAGATTTCTAGGCAGAATCGTCCAAAAGGTCTTTCTAAGGTGTTTTTTTTAATCCTCTTGCTGAGTTCACAGTTACCAGGCTGCTGTTACACTCACTCCTGCTAATCCATTTCTTTTTTTCTTTTCAGCTTTATTATTAAACATTATTTTCTTTGCACTTAAATCTTATTAATTTCTTTGCATCTTCTACTCCAACTATAACTCAACAGCAAAATTACGAAAACTTTTAAAACAGCATAGCGGCATATGTTTAAGATTCCGCATGCAGTGTTAGATGGGCATGTATTTTTCTATTGTTTCAGTCCTTTTCCAATTCATCATCTCAGCGTTCAGTTTTCTTAGTAAGATGGCTTGTAAAACATTTTTTTTGTCTTTTTATTATTACCATTTTGTGGGTTAAATTAATTAATTAAATATCATGGTCTTTGCACTTATGCCATACAAAGTTCAATTCAAGAGCAAAATCAGAAAATATTTAAAAACAGCATACCTTTACTATTTCCGACATACAGTCGTGCTCTGGAGATAAAAATGTTTCATTCAGTATACTGTTACCTCTGCTCTCTTTCAAGTCATTGGGTTTTTTCATTAAATTTTACAAAATATGAAATAAAATATAACATTCATTAAAGCTTCATAAAATATGAAATATAAAGTCAGAAATTCAAATTCGGATTTCGAGGTGCACATGCTCGGATAGAGGGCAATGTTATTTAAAATATGATGCCCCTAGGTACCATCCTTTTCAGCCGAGAAGAGATTGTAGTCTCGAAACAGCATTTGGAGTCAAAATGCTATAAGCGTTCAATCACTTTTCAAATTGTCGCTACCAAATATTATCGCCCTATATTATATTTAAAGAAATTAAATAATGAATAATCTACATGAGTGTAAGTATGTTTCTCTCAATGAAAAAATTACGGTGCCTAGAGCCGTAAAATTTTGACTGACGTTGTGCTCCACCAGAATATGGGCATATGGAAGCCCGAATTTTGAATTTCGAATTTGTTTTATTATCTGTTTCATATTTTAAAAAACTGAAGTGAATTTCCTGTTAAAAACTCAACGATTTCAAAGCGAGTAGTGGCAACACTCTACGGAATAAAACTCTTTATCTCTAGCACGCGAGAGTGTCTATCGTAAATTCTAAAGGTACGCTGTTTTTAAATATTTTTAGCCTAAAAGGCTAGGATCATGCACACATACACGCAGATTCTTCATTATTTAATTCATTTAAAAATAATGCAGGGCGATAATATTTGATGGCAGCAATTTGAAAAGCGATATAACCGTTTATAGTGGATGACGCAAAGTTCAGTTTTGAGACTAGACTAATAACCCATTTGAGCTAATGCCCTTTTGGGCTAAAATGCAATAATAATCCAGTTTTGCAAATATCTGGAAGGATATTACTTGAAAGGAAACATACAAGTTGATATGAAATACACCGCTGGCCGCCGTAAATGCAACACCCTGAAGGACGCATGCAAATAACATGAAATTTACAACATGTACTATTAGCGGAGGTGAGATATGCAAATGATTAGAATTTCAGCGCAGACGCACGTTACGCGCGCCTGTGGCCCCACTTCAAAGCGCTATTTAAGGCTTGGAGGTTTCGACGATTTCAAGTTTGGCAATTGTGTTTTTCTTGTGGTTTTTTTTTCAAAAAAGGAACGATCAATTATGCCTCGTAGTAAACAGCGATCATCGTTTGATCAAGTATCCGGGTTCGACAGAGGAAGGAAAGTGGCCTACCTAGAGTATGAATTATGTTTCAGGGAAATCGGTAGTCGCGTGGGACGAAACCAAACAACTGTAATGTGGATATGTGACCGCTGGATGCAGGAGGGTACGACGGACCGACGTGTCCGATCGCATCCAGCTCAGTGCACCACTTCACGTGATGACAGGAACATAGTGCGCAGGGCAGTGACAGAGCGCTCAGTCACATCACAAACCATAGTTCAGTCATCATTCAGTAGGCACATTCAGTCTGTAACGCATCATCCAGTGTCTGCGCGTATCATTCGACGCCGTTTACAGCAGAGTGGTCTGTCCGCAAGACGTCCATTGCTTCGTCTACCCTTGACGCAGAAACACAGACGTCTCTACCGCCAATGGTGCGATGAAAGAAGGATGTGGACGGCAGAGTGGAATGAAATTATCGTTACTGACGAGTCACGTTTCTGTCTGCAATACCACGATGGTCGGATTCGAGTCTGGAGACACCGTGGAGAGAGGATGCTGAACAGCTGGGTTATGCACCGTCACACTACTCCTGCAGCGGGTATTATGGTATGGGGCGGTATTGGATATACTCTCGCACTCCTCTATTACGCATTTCCGGTACTTTAAACAGCCAGCGCTACATCTCCGAGGTGGTGGAGCCAGTTGTCCTTCCTTATCTTCAGGGCTTGCCCACAGCCATATTTCAACAGGATAATGCGCGACCACACGTGGCACAAGGTACAAGGATTCTTCGTCAATCGCGAGATTGAATTGCTTCCCTGGCCGGCTCGCTCTCCGGATCTTTCGCCGATTGAAAACATGTGGTCCATGGTTCCTGAAGGATTGACCCAGTTTACATCCCAAGCTGCCACAGCAGATCAACTTTGGCAACGTGTGGAAGCTGCGTGGTCTGCTGTACCCCAAGAACACATCCAATCAATGCTGAGGCATGTGCTCTTTGAATCAATGCTGAGGCGTGTGGCAGCGGTGATACTCTGGCTATTGATTCTGGATGGAACCACACTTCACAGAAGGCTATAAATTTAATCATTTGATACTTGGTCAACATGGTATCTACTAAATAAATTTTGTTGTAATATTTCTTGTCTTTTTTGGTGCTGCAATTTGGTGACCAGCAGTGTAGTTATGAATAATTATGTTGTTAACTGAATATTATTATTAATTATGATGCTGAGTAATTATGAATCTTGGGTACCAAAATGAGTCTTGCTACTGGTGCCTACATTATAAAATCTAAATAACTGGGATTTAAAAATGACAGGCGAAAAGTGATAGTCGCTTACGTGATAAGTAATTTGGCAGAGATGAATAAATTCGAACATGAGCCCTGCAACAGAACGGTTCGTGATATATGAAACTTGCTCTATCTGCTTACATTAACTGAAAGTGATCTCATTATAATATGTAACCACTATAATATTGGCAATGTATGAAAGGCAAATATTATATAGGATTCCTGGCATATCTGCAGAGTGCCTAATGTATTTAGACAATATGTGAAAGCCCTGTGCTATTTTAATATGTAATATATTTATCTCTAAACACCGTATATATAATTTAAATGTTATATTAACTCAAAGTATTATGTAAAAAGCTCCAAACTGCCCAGCATTGTGTATTGTGGCAGATTATAGTAATTTTCCGTGGCAGGCGAGAAGTCAAAAACTCCATGAAGAACTACGCATTGAGCAGCTTGGGTCCTTTTAATGTCGCACTGCTCGTAAGTTTTTCAGTGACCAAAAAGGCATCAACAAACCAGTTATCAGGGTTATATGATTATGATGCAAATGACCCATCCTTCAATAAACGGCCGACGGTAAATTCTAGGCAACCTACCAACCTAATTTAAGTAAATCAACTCAGTTTCACATATCTGTGCTTCTCAGTTGTTATCGTAAATAAGAGTATTGTATTATATAGTGTGTAAAATAAGTTGCTGTAAATTACCACAGTGCGCTTAGATTTTCCCATTTGTATATGTCATTCTCAGCTTGATTGGTTATCACCAGCTCGACAGCCCTTCTTAGCTATTCCAGATCGCATTTTCATGATTTTTTGATTTTTGCATGACCCATTTATTCCTATCTCCTGTTCCTATAACTATTTCCTTAATTTATTCACTTATTAAAAAAATTAGCTATGTAAATATGCATATATTATTTTTAATTTTTATATTATTTTTAATGTTTCCTTTCAGTTACTTTACTTGTAGCATTCGAAAACTACTTACCATTCGATAAGCGGTAGGGTCTTAAACCCAGCACCCTGATGCGACACTAAAATTTTCTCCATTGTAAAAAACGTTTTTGAAAACACGAGCACGGGAAAAAAAAGTGAAAGGTTTCAAATTTTAAGTTATGTCCAAAGGGGGCGTTTTTTTTAACATTTTGTGTGTTACCATTATTTATTAAATATCATGTTCTTCGCACTTAAACCATAAAATTCAGTTCAAGAGCAATATCGCAAAATAATTTTAAACTGAGCATATCTTTAGAATTTCCGATACACAGTCTCACGCGCTGGAGATAAAAAATGTTTTTTCTGTACAACGTTGTCATGGCTCGCTTTGAAATCCTTCGGTTTGTTAATCAAAAATTCGTTAAAATTTTATAAAATATGAAATCGATAATAAAACAAATTCGAAATTTCAAATTTGGGCTTCCAGATGCCCATATTCGGGTGGAAACATACGTTATTCAAAATTGGGTGTCTCTAGGTACCGTTGTTTTATCACAATGCGAGAAACATACAAACATTTATGCAGATTCTTCATTATTTAATTTCTTCAAATATAATACAAGGCGATAAAATTTAGTGGCAAGAATTTGAAAAGTGAAACGTATATTCAGAGCGATTCAACGCAAAATCGCACAACGAAAACAATAGTCCTTCAGGGAACAAGTCCCTTTGGCCTAAAAAATGTACAGTCAAGAACAAAAGCTATTCCTGTTTAGTTATGATGATAAGTGAAGCCGGCTGCCGAAGAAGGCATGAGGGTGTGTAGATATCTTTTCATCTACTTGTGGGTGCAATATTAGCCGATTTCGGCAGCAGCTTGAGCACATTTCTTGATAAATGGGCAACTAAATGACCAAAGGATGTGGCTATTCAGGAAGCCGGCAAGTTCCTAGCCATTGACGGAAAACTAAAGTATACTTGTCTTTAACTTGTAGAGACATCAGGTAAATTTGAAGCAGGAGATATGAAGAAATGAGCAATGCCCTCGCCGGGACTCGAACCACGGACCTCTCGAATACGGGCTGAACGAGCTGATGACTACACACGAAGGCATGCGAGGAAGGCGGGAGAAATACCTTATATACGCCCCCTTTTAAAGGGCAGCTGGGGATTAGGGGCCCAATCGCCAAATCCTGCTGGTGGAGAATCATCATCCACCACCCTTTAGTTCGGCCGTCACTGTAAAGTCATTATGGTTTTTTTTTTTAAACAGAAGTCACGAAAAATGAGCAGTGTCCTCGCCAGAACTCGAACCACGGACCTCTCGGACACACGCCGACCGCATTTTCATGACTACACCACGAAGGCATCAGAAGAAGGCGGAAGAAATACCTTATAAACTGAAAAACAAAAGAAAACGAGGGAAGGAAATTTATAGTGGCAGTGAGAATGGCATTTGCGGTGAGGAACGAGTTCATCTGTGCTGAAACGTTTTGAATATAAAATGAATTGTGTTGTGGTACAGAGTGCGTTCAAAATTTCTAGGTCAGTTCCAAGTAAGAATGGCAACAAAATATGACAATTGAAACATCAGTATTATGAGTACTTTGCGGTTTCATCCTCCTGCATTGTATATAATTTCTAATACATCAAACGTATTAAATAGTTAATATTTTATTGATAATTTTTAGCATTCTATAAATTTTCTATGCAGTATGCACAAAGCCTTGCACATGCTAGAAAGGTATTGCACGCTATATAGGAGAACGATTAATTTTATGAAATTGCCGAAACAGTTGTAGGGACATTAGGCATTTCTTTAAAGTAGGAGATGTGGGAAATGAGCAATACCCTCGCGAGGATTCGAATCACGAATACGCGCCTAGTGTACTGACCATTACACCACGAAGTCATGTTAAGAAGGCGAGAGAAATACTTTATATACTCCCCCTTTTAAAGGGCAACTGGGGATTAGGGAATCCAATCGCCAAATCCTAGTGGTGGAGAAACATCGTCCACTACTTTTTTTAGTTCGGGTGCCACAGTAGAGTCATTAGTATTTTTTGAAGCAGGAAGACGTGAGAAATAATGCCTCGCTCGGACTCGAACCAAGGACCTCTCGAACACACTCCGAGTGTGTCAATACATCACGAAGACATGCTAAGAAGTCGAGTGAAATACCTTATGCAGTAAACTATGATTTTTCTTTTTTTTTTAAAGAAGATAGTTTCTTTAGCTCTTTATTATGTACCAAGGTCTTAACAATTTTTATGAAAACTGATTGTAGATGATTGCATCGGTTGATCTGAAACAAATCTAAATAAATATTTTTGATATATTTGTCTTGTCATATTGTATACTAACATTTGTACATAACTTCCATTAATAAGTCTGTGTTTTCAAAACTCCATTTGATTCTTGTGTCTCCTCAAATTTTCTTTGTTTTTATTTTTCACCTTTTCATTGATTAAATTTTCGTAATAAGTTCAGAAAAATCTTAGCACATGTATTAAAACCAGAAATAAATTCATCAAACACTTTGGCGGTAACCTAGTGCATTTGCATATATATGCTTATAACTTACCTGCTATACATTTTCTTTGCATAAGCTATCATTGGAAAGATGTCATTTAAATTTTTGCATAGCCCCCGCTCAAGGAATCAAATCAAGTTGAGATTATTCTAGAAGATTGAGTTCGTAATCGAATATTTTTAAAAACTCGATCTCGACGTTTAAAACAAAAACAAAAAAAATCTTTTTTAATTTAATCCGTTAATTAACGAATAGCTCATGAGTGTAAACCGTGTAGCTCCACCAAAAATCGCCAAAAAAAGTCTGTGTAATGGTTTATGTTGATGAGGCGGTGTGCAAATTTCCGGAAGCCGTTTTTATCCAGATTTCGTGAGAGCTTTAAGAGGATCTTCAACTTATTTGTTTACTTATACCCGCATTGAAATGTTTAAAATCACGTCAGTTTGAAAGAACTTTTTTAGCAGTTTTCTTAGCAGTTATTAGTTTCTTTCGGGTTCTTATTCCGGGTAATTTACTCTGATTGTTTTCGCTTCTCTAGCGCTTAATTGCGTATCTTGGAAAAAGCCGAAAAAGTGAGAGTTAATTAAGTTCCTCTGCTAACAGACTTATAAATATTAATTCAATTACCTGTCGGGAAGAAGCTCGCATTTTTAGAAATGAACTTAAATATGAATATATGAAATTCGTGTCCAGAAAAGTGTTTTCTTATTTTATTTTCATGAGGGTTGTGTTAATGTAAAAGTAAGATAATGGGCTTCCAGAATTATTCAAATGTCAGTCGGTGCTTTCGTAGATTTACATTTCTATGTTTAGCTTACTAATTAAAAAGTGGAAAGTGATGTCATTAATTTTTTTTTATCGAATGAAATTCAAAATATTCTCATTTTTCTTAAAATGACTGGCAGAGTATTATATCAAATAAGGGCAGAAAATTGAGGTTCGGAGATCTTTTTCGTAAAACTTTATTCTTCTTTTAAAAACTAACGGATAATTGCTTTTTTGCCCGCGAGGAAAAATAATTTTTCTATCTTCAAATCCTTTCTGTTTTTGATTGCAATACAGGCATGATTTTTCTTCTTTGACGCTTTCTTTAAGTTCATTACCTGAAAAAGTGATTGAGGTCAAATTAAAATTGGCTTCAGGTGACTGCTATAACAAGCAAAAGGAAATGAATATAGTTCTTTTAGCTTGGACATATTCACTCTTGATCTGTAAGAGTAGTAGTTCACGTTTTATGAGTCACCATCTATATTTTGCTTCAACGCATTAAAATAAATGCATAAACTTTTAAATAAAATAAAAATATATAAAAAAATAAAACCTGAATGTTTCACATTACGCCCAAAGGGGTGGTTTTGTTAATGCTTTGTGTGTCAGCTTTCTTTATTAAATATCATGTTTTCTTACTTAAACCATAAAATTTAATTCAACAGCAATATTGCAAAATAATTTGCCATTACTCGCTTTGAAATCGTAGAGTTTGTTAATCAAAAATTCCTTAAAGTGTTACAAAATATGAAATAGGTAGTAAACAAATTCCAGATTCCAAATTCGAGCTTCCAGGAGCTCATATTCGGGGGAGGATTAGGTTATTCAAAATTTGATGTATCTGGGTACCGTTGTTTTATCCCAATGTAAGAAACATACTATATATGTTTATGCAGATTCTTCATTATTTAATTTCTTTAACTATAACACAGGATGATAATATTTGGTGGCAATAATTTGAAAAGTGAAGGAGACATTTAAAGTTTTCAACATGAAATGTCAAAAAGAAATTAACATCCCTTCTGGGCTAACGTCCTTTGGGCTAAATGCTAAAAAAATCTGAAATCTTTGAGATTTTATATTATACCCAAAACGCCTAATTTCGCCCAAAAGGGCGTTTTTTTAACGTTTTGTGCGTTACCTTTATTTATTAAATATCACGTTCTTCGCATTTAAACCACAAAATTCAATTGAATAGCAATATTATAAAACAATTTAAAAAGAGCATATCTTTAGAATTTCTGATACACAGTCTCGCGCGCTGGTGATAAAAAGGGTTTTTTTTTTGTACAGTGTTGCCGTTATTCGCCTTGAAATCGTTGAGTTTGTTAATGAAAAATTCGTTAAAGTTTTACAAAATTTTAAATACATGATAAAACAAATTCAAAATTCGAGCTTCCAAGTGCCCATGTTCTGTTGGAGGACTACGTTAATCAAAATTGAATGGCTCTAGATAGCGTTGTTTTTCACAATGCGAGAAACATTCACACGTTCATGCAGATTCTTCATTATTTAGTTTCTTTCAGTTTTCTTATTTAGTTTCTTTAAAGTATATATGGGGATAAATTTTGGTGGCAACAGTTTGAAAAGTGAATGGACGCAAAATGCCATTTTGAAATTAACAACCCTTCTGCGCTAATGCTCTTTGGGCTAAAAACTACTAAAATATGCGTAATATAATTCTTTTATCCTTAACTAATGATGTCTAGAATCTGTTAAAGATGTCAAGTTATAAAAGATTTCATTTCTGTGCACAAACGCATACAATGAGTGAAAAATGTATTTGCATCTGAAAAGAAAAAATTGTAACTGAACTAAAAAATGTGATGTGTACACCGCATGACTTCCTTGTACGGAATATTAAATTAAATGCAATTTTCCTGCATTTCATTTAAACATATTGGATTAACAGTTAACGAATTTTGAATTAAATGTACTTCGTCGAAAGTTTCAGAAAAGTTAATAAAATTAGATTTTTTATAATACTTTAAATATTATAATAATAAAAAACTGCATTTTTGACTTTTATTATTTAGATATTTGAACTTCATGTTACTCTTAGTTTCGAAAGAAAGAAATAATTGAGTCAAATGTAATTTTATATTTAAAATAATGTTTATACTTTATTTCTAAATCATTGTTAACCCTACAAGGCAAGTCTTAAAAAGGCTTAAATCTAATTATATTAAAACAAGTTTAATAATATTATTTCTATAAGTGCATACATAGCATTATAGAGAATCGGAACAGCGAAAATAGTATATCGAGTTAACATTCAATTCTTGGAAAGAATTAACTTCCATGTTCTAAACAAAATATTATCAGGATTATTTAAAATGTAAGGCGTCTATTAAAGTTGTAAACATAGCAAAAAAAGTACATATTAGTACATAGCAAAAAAAACTTATTTAGATTCACCACAGGGTTATTATTTCCCATATGCAAATTTCAAAACTCCTTGTATTACATTATAATTTTCATTTTAAATAACATGTTACTTTTATCTTAATTAGTTTCCGTACTTTCTACATTTTCCATCCGCCTTTAGAAGAATGCATATTATTTTTAGTTTAAATAGCAAGAGACATTAAAATTTAGAGAGAATACTTTAGCAGTTGTCCAGTAGGTTGTTGGCTCGAGAAGAGCTATCCGCCGGTAGGCTAAATAATGAGTTATTATGTATCAGCTGAAATTAAGGTTAGTATCCCATTTGCGGAGCCAAATGATTAGGTGAAGTTTACTGTTCAGTTCTCGATAATTCTCAATAAATAGTGGTTGTTACCAAATATTAATTTGGCATTATCTTGCATGTGTTTAGTTAAACTTCCTTTTAGTTATGGCGGAAAATTCAACGGATTAATTCAATTAAATGGATATTTAAGTTTTAGCCTATACATTATTACTTTGAGTGTAATATTCTGCATAACATTGTATGCTAATGAACACTCTGCAAAAAAAAGGGGGTACAGTTTTATATCTCCCGTTTTACTGGGCCTATTGATGAAATTTAATTCGCGTTTTGCATGTCTGGAAAGCGCGACTTAGGATATATATTAGATTAATATAAAGCACTGTTCCAACATTGGTATTTTCACACGAAACTAGACTTCTTCTGAAATGACATATCGAATGTTTTCATACTTCGATTCTACGACTCAAATTATGCCTAAATATTTTGTAAAATTTGGAGAGAAATTTACACATTTATTTTGCCTCACTTTTAACTGTTTGAGCCAAGAATGATTCACCTCCCGAAATTCTTATCTTATAGTAACTTATTTTCCTTTCCCTTTCATTGTGCACGAACTAAAAAAAAGATGTATCACTCATTCTTCCAAATAATTTTAATAAAGTGCATAAACCACATTTGGTGTTATTATCGCTTATAGCAAATACACTCAAACCAGTTTTTGTGCGGTGGATAAAATAAATCACATAAAACTTCATGAGTAACTATAAAAAAAAATAGTCAGAGTCGTTGACGTTTTTTCAGTTACCACGTATTCAGTGATCAGTTTTGACGACGACCGTTGTTTCACTAGATGCTTGTATATGTCTCGGTAGCCAGATATAGAAGATTAATTATTTATTTTTTTTAATTGATAACTCCATCAGTTATGTTCCACTTTCACTGAAATTTTCATGCGCTCTAAAGTTTTACAGATATGCCTTGAAATGCGTCTACTTTAAGGTGATAGTAAATATGTTACAGGTTTTAATTCAAATATCATTCGGAAAATTTATAAAATTTATACAAATTTAATTTATATTGAGGAGCTAAAATTTTAAAAGTTAATATTTAAAAAACCAATCGTGTGATTTTTATAAACATTGACAGTTTGACATACTTAGAATCGTGTAGAATCGAAATATAGTAAAAAAAAATTTACGTTATTTCAGAAAAATTTTTTCAGAAATTTCAGAAAAATTTAAAAAAAAAAAAAAAAACACAAAAAAAACTATTTTGTGTCAAAATACCTATGTTAGACTAATGCTATGTAAGGTTTATCCTAAGTTTATTAACAGTTATTTTAAGTTTTGTATCTTTCCTATTTTATTCTAATTTCAGCTTACAATTTCCTGCCAGAATGTAATTCCAGAAACGCAGTAAATGCAAATTAGAAAGAGTACTATTTAAGTCGATACTTCACCGACTTCTAGAGAGAGAGTCTGATTTCCCGACTAGCGCGCACCTTAGGCCCTTGCTTGGCTTCGATGATTTAATTAATATTTAGAGGCCAACTGGTTAGATTCCTGATAGCTTCGGCTATGCGTTTCAGATAGCTTAGTTAAGCTAGTTTAGTTTAATTTAAATTCATTATTATTTAAGCCCGAGTGGAGGCTTTGTGTAAAGTTCCAAGTAGGAACTGATTGTAAATATACTGAAAAATAAAGGGTTGTGAACCCTCCTTAAGACTTACGTGTTTTCCTCACACACTTAAGCGATTATTCGCTTGTTAGTGTTCGTGGGGTTCTAAGTTAGAACTTTAGGATTAAATAAGTAAAACTCCGCAGCTATATATAAATCTAATATATATTCTAAGTCGCGCTTTCGAGACATGAAAAACGCAGGTGAAATTTCATGAATCGGCCCAGTAGAACGTGAGACATAGAACTGTGTCTCTCTCTCTTTCTTACTTTTTTTAATTATTTATTTAGAGTGTACTTCCATGTTGATCTCAGTCATATCTTTCGAACTTTTATAATAAATATAATTTTAATTATCAGCGAGCGGTATTACATCTTAGGACACATGTATCCATTTAGATGAGTCAGATGAAAGGGAACCGAGACTTACAAAGCTTTTCTGGCAAAAAGATAAAATAATAATAATTATAATAAATAAAAAATATTCGGTACATTTGTCAAAGCGCTTATTTCACTGTTTAGAAATCTCTCGTCTTGTGGGTAGAACTAGTTTTGAACTCCTGTGTTGAGATGAAGTTCGAAGTGTATTTCCTGCAAATGGCTTTGCAATGGGGTAAGCATAAGAAAGTAACAAGATGATAAGTCAGGTTCATAAAGTTAATAACCACTCGTTTTTCTGAATAAGCTCGCATATTGTTTCAGTCTGGATGTCAGAGTAGTCTTTTCATATTGGATATCTATTTCTCCTATGAGAAAATTTTCTAAAAATGTTTGCCGGATACAGAGATTTTCCCATAAATAATAGTAAGTCTCATTTAAATTTTTTAGAAGCTGTTTAACTCAAGAACAGAGCAATAGCTTTCAGTATTTTCTAAACTCACTAATTCGAAGATCATACTTTTTGGATTGTTTAGTCCTTTGGTTCTAAATACCATTACTGTTATTTTGGATTTTCTCCTTATTTATTTTATCAAAACAGTGCCTCCCAAAACAGGACAAAATTCTTTCCAAATTGATCAAAATTACCCCTCACATGTAACGAATGATATACTCAGTTATTATTAGTCTTAGTGTGAATAAATACGACAATCATACGATTCAGTAAAGTTTCTTTTGAATGATCCTTTTAGTAATATCCGTGGGAGTCAACCTATATCATGATCTTGGAGCACAGAGATTATCAATCCTTTTCGTGCATCGACTGAACCCTTTCTCTAGCAAACTGACGAACCCTTGCTCTAGCAAGCAGACATTCAGCATTACATATAATATAGTTGAAAAAGGAAAAACAAAATGTGTAATTTTTATTTTTTCATTTTTCATTTTCACTTTATTTTAAATGTGAATTTTAAAATATTCCCAGGCAGAGATGTTCGATTATAAATCTGTTACCAAACCAACTATACGTAAGCATTAGAAATGAGTACATTGATCATTTACTACTAGGGGATAATCAGTTAAAGATGTAGATTAGTAAAGAATCAGTTAAAGATGGGCTATTTTAATCCCTGAGAATGAAGTTATTTTTGTTCCTGTAAGTTAAGAGAATGACAGGTGGTTATCCACTCGCTGTCAAGTTGACAGGAAATCTTCACTACGAAAAAAAATATGGAAGGATTGAAAAACATCTTTTTCTGAGTTTTTGATGGAAGGAAACTTTTCGTTTGAGATACCGTTCATCATTCTTCAGGAAAAAGACAATACGAATGAAAAATGGAAGAATTTATTTCCATTGCATTGGAAAGTTTCATCGATGAATTTTTAAGGCTCACGAATGATCCTGACCATTTCTTCAGTTTAATATTACTCTTCGAATATGATTTTATAATACTGTCTGTAATCTTTAGTTGCCTTCGTGTACTTATTTAAGAATTCATTGTTTATATCTGTATTTATATTTTATAATAAGAAAATGTTTAAACAAAAGTCGATCTGAAATTAGAAAATTTAAGGTACGTTTTATACTCCACGTCTCTTCAATTTCTCTTCTTACCATTTGTTACATCCTTTCAACTGACACATGTTCATAGATGCTATAAGAAGTAGACCTTGAACACACACACACACACAAAAAAAAAAGAAAAAGCGGATAGTTCTATATATTCTGTTCTATTGGACTGATTGTCAAAATTTAGCTTGCATTTTCCATGTCTCGAAAGCACGACTTCTTGAGATATAAGTTAGATTTATATATAGCATTATTATAACATAGGTATTTTGAGACAAAGTCGGACTTTTTCTGAAATAATATATCAATTGCTTTCCATATTACCCTTCTACGACTCGAATTATGCCTAGATATTAAATTTTGTAATTTTTGAAGTGACATTTATGGAGAACTTTAAAAATTTATCTTGGCATATTTTTTTTTATTTTCCGCCAAGAATTATTCACTTAGCAAACTTCTTGATTTATAACAGCATATTTACCTTTCCCTTTTTACACTGCGCATGAAAAAAAAGTCACATCGTTCCTAGTTTCAAATAATTGTAACAAAGTGCGTAAAACACATTTGATGTTATTATCGCTTTCAACAAAAATGCCAAATTTCAAAACGCCAATATATAAATTCATGTCTATCTAGCGAAATTTGGAATAAAAACTCTAATTATTTTTGTAGGCATGCTTAGAAATACATCTACTTTAAGATGATGGTAAAGTTTTTGTAAGTTATAATTCAAAATGTTTTTCAAAAAAATTATAAAATTATTTAAAAATACAAATTTTACGAATAAATTATAAAAAATAGACGAATTTTATTTTGAATGAACCTAAATTTCTTAATTTGAAAGGAAGAATCGAATAAATTTAATAAACAAAGAGATAGTAATAAATATATACCAAATTCAATGAACATCGAGGAGCTAAAATTTTGAGAGCTAACTTTTTAAAAGCTACTCATGCGACTTTTAAAAAAACTTGGCACTTTGGCATAATTTGAGCCATAGATTAGGATTATGGAAGAAACAATTGATATGTTACTTCGAAAAAAGTCTGATTTTGTGTCGAAATACCTATGTTAGAATAATGTTATATATAGATTAGTATATGATTCCTGTTGCATTATTTTCAAGTGGACTGTAATATAAATTTAAAATGCAAACAACCATTTAACATATTTAATAATTTTATTTAATCTTTCAAAATAGCCGTTTCAAATTTTGCCAAAAATTGCCGTATTAAGCAATACAAATATAACCACTTTTAATGGCGCAAACGATTAGCTATTTAACAGACTGGCGTTAACACCGCCCGACTTTTGAATTCTTAGGATTTCAACAAAATTAGTTTAGCACATTACAATGAAAATTTTAAGAAATTATATAATAAGAAATCTCAAAATTCAAACTATTACACTAATAGCAAAGTACGTTTAAATACAATATACAATATTCATTAAAATAATAAAATGCTGTAAGAGTATACAAAGATTAGGTATTATTTCCAGGCAATAAACATATAATAGAAAAGCTACATTTAAAAATCCTTCTAGGCGTTTTTAATAGAACAACACGTATTTTTTCATCTTTCCCATGTATTACATCATGAATTCGACCAGCTAATCGAGAACAAATTGGCAGGTTATCTTTCTTTAACAATACAAGGCTATCCTTTTGGATATTACTTTTTTCAAACTGCCATTTTCCTCGTTGTTGGAGATTATTTAAATAATCTCTTGACCATTTTTGCCAACCAGTTTGATTAAATTTTTGAACTTGCTGCCATCTAGAAAGTCTATTAGTTGATACATTAATTAGTTGAGGTTCAGGAGGTTAATAGGTCGACCAATTAAGAAATGGCCGGTTTTAAAATTTCGAAATCATTTGGATCTGACGATAATGGAACGAGTAGTCGACTATTAAAGATACCTTCAACTTGATTTACAACCGTTAAGAATTCTTCAAGAGTTAATTTGGAATTTCCTACTACCCTTTTTAGATGATATTTAAACGACAACTCCTGCTTCCCAGAGTCCGCCAAAATTAGAAGATCTAAGAGGTAAAAATTTCCAAGAAATTGCCTGCGAAACTAAATAATCAGCTAAATTTTCAGGAGGGCTGTAAGCGAGGTGATACAATTTTTTCAGGTCTGAATCAGTACTTACGAAATTAGAAGTATTGTCTGAAAGTATTGTAGAAGAAATGCCACGACGAGAAAAAAATCGTTTTAACATAGCAGTTAAAACCTCAGCTGTTAGATTAGTATGAATTTCTAAGTGTATTGCACGAGTGGCAATACAAAAAAATACATAAATTTTGTTTAAAGTTCCTTTACGTTGATTTTATATTTTATGTAAAGTGGACCACACAGGTCTATACCGGTGTTAGAAAAAGGGGGATTTACTGTGACTCTTTCCTTAGGCAAAGATGCCATTAACTGCTCTTCTATTTTAGGTTTTACCTTGAAGCATGTGATGCACTGATGTACACTGCGGGAAAAAAAAGGACAGTTCTATTTCTCCCGTTCTACTGGGCCGATTGACGAAATTCAAATTGCATTCTTCATGTCTTGAAAGTGCGACTTAGGATATATATTAGATTTATATATTGCACTGTTCTAACATAGGTATTTTGACACAATATCGGACTTTTTCTGAAATAATATACCAATTTATTTACATATTTCTACTCTACGACTCAAATTATACCAAGATATTAAATTTTGTAAAATGTGGTGCGAAATTTCTGGAGAAATTCAAAATTTTAACTTGGCACATTTTTTCAGTTTTTGGCAAGAATAGTTCACTTGGCTAACTTCTTAATATATGATAACTTATTTTCCTTTCCCTTTTTACATGAGCGTGACCGGAAGAAAAGTCACAATCGTTCCCTATTTTCAAATAATTATTTCTTTATATTATATTCTTAAGTATAATTGTTATTATTTTAAGGAATTTTTTTCTCTTTCGAATTTCAATTTAATTGTTTAAGTTGCATGATTTCTTTCAAAGAACTCTTTTAAAATTTTCTATTTACTCATTCGAATTGCGTACTTTAAATAAAAAGTGCATTGTTTATTTTTTTCAAATAGTTTACTTTATACTAGATTTTTAGTTATAGTTATTATTTTAGGTCATTTTTAAATTTTCAGAATTCTAATTTTTTTGTGCTGCATTGTGTATTGAGATAATTGTTTTAAATTGTCTATTTATTCATTCGTACTGTGCATTTTAAATACACTGCTCGACATTGAAAATGCAACACCAAGAAGGAGTGGTCATAAATTTATGCAAATTTTAGAGTAGACGCACGTCACTGAGTTATGCGAATGATGTGAAATGCGCAGCTCTCCGACGCACGTGAAGTAAGATATAAGGAAAGGAACGTGCAGAATGGGCAATATTCGTGTCGTTATTTCTGCCAGACGAATTATCGAAGAAAGTTGGTTTTTGTCCCGGAGGATACGTGTAATAAAAGAGAATGCCAGGCCGCCGTCAACGAAGGCACTTCCAGCAGATAGACGATTTTACGAGGGGTATGGTGATCGGACTGAGAAGGGCGGTTTGGTCCTTACGTCAAATCGCAGCTGATACCAACATGGATACGAGCACGGTTCATCGGCTGTGGCGAACATGGTTGGAATAAAGGAATGTGGGAAGAAGGAGGGGTGCGGGTGCAGCCAGAGTGACTTTAGCACGCGTGGATCGACGCATCCGCCGACAAGCTGTGGCGGTCCCGCAAGTCCCTTGTACCGCGAGTCTGCAGCATGTGCAAGGTACCCTGGATGTTCCCGTGTCGACGAGAACCATTTCCCGTCGATTGGGTGAACGTGGCGTGCACTCACGGCGTCCGTTAAGAAGACTGCCATTGACCTCACAGCACAGACGCCAACGTTTAGTATGGTGCCGGACTGGAGCGATGTGGATGACAGAATGGCGAAACGTCGTGTTTTCAGATGAGTCCCGCTTCTGTTTATCCAGTGACAGTCGCCGCATACGTGTGTGGTGTCGACGTGGAGACAGATGTAATCCAGCAGTAACTGAACGCCCCACCGCCCGACAACGGAGCATAATGGTTTGCAGCGCTATTGCCAGCGATTCCAGGTCACCTCTAGTTCGTACTCAGGGCACTATGACGGCCCAACGATAGTTGGGTAATATACTGGATGTAGGCGGCAATCCCCTACCTTCAGGGGCTGCCTAATGCAAGTTTTCAGCTGGATAAGGCCCGACCACACAGTGTTCTCATCTGCCAACATGCTCTGCGCTCTGCAAGGTATACAGATGCTTCCCTGGCCACCGTACTCTCCTCACCTGTCACCAAGCGAACATGTGGGGGATGTGATTGGACGCCGCTTGCAGACTCTGCCCCTGCCTTGTTCAGAAGACGAACTGTGGCAAATGGTTGAAAGGGAATGGAGAGCGATCCCTCAGGACACCATCATCACTCTTATTGACTCTATGCTTAGACGTGTTTCTTCGTGTATCGCTGTCCGCGATGGTTCTACATCCTACTAAGCTGACGCCGTTCTCGCTCTGTATTCTGACTACTATTTTGAAATAAAGATCACTTATTCCTGCTTGCTGTCTCTGTCTTTTTTCCAAATTTCATCACTTTCTGACCACTCCTTCTTGGTGTTGCATTTTCAATGTCGAGCAGTGTAATTAAATGTGCAGCGGAGAAATCATTCATGAACAAAAATGACAGTCATTAAGGCAAATATGATTTCTATCACTTTGGAAAAAATACGTCGTCACCCATGTCTTCAGTAGCAAGTTGCCTTAGGTTTCATCAACCCCATCATTGACACTACATTATTGCTCTAGATATATTTAAAAATACATTTAATGAAGCTTCTTCGCAACTTTTTCATTGTCTGTATACCATTTTGTTTTGTTTGATTGCTTTTTTAAACGTTCGTTTATCATATATTATAAGAAAGTGCAGAAAATATTTATAAGTTAGACATAACACAGAATTACAGAAAATTTCTGTTTTTTAATTATTACTTTTGTATTTCTTTTTAAACGAGATGCTGTAGGGTATTTAATAAATAGTGACATATATGTTTTCCAGTTTCATATGCATTGACGTGTGACCAAAAGGACTTTAAGGCAGTGATGTGGAAATTAATCGATTGTGAGAGTGATGTAATGCCTTTTATTGAATATCAATAGAGTTTTTATGAAACCTAAACTGAATTTTGGGGTTTAAATAAATAAATAAAATATAAGTTTTGGTTTTAAATGATCAAAGAAATGCAGATCTATTGTTTTTTTAGGGGACTTTGGTATAATAGAAATAGCACAGAATTACATTTGGTTACTTTCCTATTAAAATGGCAATTTCTATTTTGTATGCTAAGTTATATTCAAATGTAAAACGTTTTTGATAAAACAGCCGTTTTAATGTTGTTCTGTTAATTGTGCTTAGGAAAAAAAACTTCGAAATTTATTGCTTCAGTTGTAAAATCGCGTGGCTTTCCTTTTACGTCAGTTACTATTACCATTAACTTATAACATTCGCAACTATTACAATAATCTGTTTATATCACAAGCGAACATTGTAAGCTTGTATATTTACCTCAAATTTTTTCATAATTTAATAAATTTTTACAAATAATACA
>KK119103.1:254199-293253 GCA_000611955.2 Stegodyphus mimosarum
TTTTATAAATAATAAAATAATACAATAAATTTTTAATAACTTTTTTTCATAATTAATACACCCTGATATCTTCAGCTCTTTATTCATTTATACACTTTAGAAATATATCATGCCTTAAATAGTCCGATCAGAAAGAAAAGCTAGTATAGATTATCCTGTGAATTTGCACTATTTTAAGCAAAATCCTATCCAGTATGTAAAGAATATTTGTAAGGCATTTTCGCCCTCCTTACCAAGTGCCTGTGCGATGTAAGTGGAAGCAGATCCGGCTAGCGAACGAGAGGTCTAGAGTTCGAATCCCTCATCCACAATAAAAATACTTAATGTTATCTACAGTGCCAACCCACCTAAAAGATGGTGGAGGATAATTCGTAACCATTGGGATTTGGTGATTGGGTCCCCTTCCGCCCAGTCCCCTTTAAGTGGGGAGAATGTAAGGTAGTTTCTTCCTCTTACCGCGTGCCTTCGTGGTGAATTGGAGCTCACAGACGGGAAGTGATTCCGAATTTTCGTGAGGTATTGAACATTTATCACGTCTCCTGCTCTGGAAATAAAATGTCTGACGGTTTCCACATATTTTATGTTAATTAACCTATTTTTTATGATTTCGAATTTAAGTGTCACTTTTCCTTTTTATTAGTTCTCCCAAAGATACAAACGCGATACGAGCACTTAAGACAGAATTCTTGATCGTTTAGAGAGATAGCTTTCAGCAGCTATGCTCAACATATTACCTTCCTCTCGCACAGCTCTGTGAATTAGTTATCTGGCTGTAGCTATTTTGCTAACCGCAGGCAAAACGCGCACTGAGTAATTGATCCAAAGTTTAGTAAATTATCTGTTTTTTAATTTAAATGTCTTGAATTCACCTTTTCTGTTACTCAGATCGCGGAAGTTGTGGAGCATAAAACCATAAACACTAGCTGTGCATTTGTTCAGTTGAAAGCTTTAAATAAAAATATTATTTAAATGTTTTTATGTTTCAGTAGTTAATTTCATAGACGGAGTAATAACTCGTGGACTATCTTAGTAGCGTTTAAGAAACGTTACCTGTTTTCAGACAGTAAGCCTACAAATAGTGGACGTGATCATATTTTGCAGATTGATCCATTCTGTGACGGGATGATTCAGAGCCATTATACAATTTTTTCAGAAAGCCTTGTCATATTCTTCATATTCAAGCAAGTTTTCACATAATCGATGACTTGACTGTTGTTATAAAATATATGTCCTGTTAATCATATCAAGGTAATTTCTTCCACCTTGCAACATGCTTTCGTGGTGTAATGGTAAACACACTCGGCGCGTATTCGAGGTGTCCAGGTTCGAGTCCCGGAGAGGGTATTGCACGTTTTTCACATCTTTTGCTTCAAAATAATGTAATGACTCTACAATTATTTCTTGAAATCTGAGTATAAGTGGAAGTCATTAGCAGTAAACTTAGAGAATAAGCTGAATAAAGTGACGATTTTGACAGCAGTTCACAAAAGTCGTCCGAAGAAAATTCTGATATATGAATTAATACAGGTATAATATTAGAAGTAAATGCATTTATCGGTGTTTTTCATCGTAACCGACCTGATGTCATGCTCAGTAAACATAAAAAGGTGTACCACTGAGAGCTTCCATCTACATTTAAAGCAAATAGACGTGAAAAATTATTGATTTTTTAGATCCATTCCTAAATTTAATTTGCCTTTTAAAAGCAAAGAAATGAAACCATGATAGCATTCTAAAGGAAGTAAACAAAATCTTTTCACCGAGAGAATTCCCGTATTTCATCCCTCTAGCTATTTACTTTGCGAAGGATATTGTACAAAGAACGATCACACCTAGGATACGTACGGTCCATTGATTCAAAATAATTAGACCTAGTGCGAGCGTGTTTGTAGCTAAAGGAAAAACTTCTTACGGGAGGGAAAACTTGAAAACAGCCAATTAGGGGAAGCTTTACGATTGCAAAAGACGGGTATTTATTAACTAGGGATAAAATAATGTAGGTACAACCTAAGTCCTGAGATTTCCTTTTAAAAGGCTAGCACTTTTCCTTTGCTGTTCAATCTTGTAACCATTTTTTTCTTCTTCTCTTCCATTAAATCTAGTTTGGTGGATTAATTTAAAAGCGAGTACCGTTCCCTGAAAAGGAGTTTAGAAGAAACTTTTTTTTACCTACGAGTAAGACTCAAGGGTAGTTCAAAGTCGTTGGGAAAATTTGTTGTGAGTGTGTATTGCCGCTGGGGCAAGAGGTGAATTTTGTCCTTAAAAGCTTTGAGAGTTTTTTCCTCCGGAGACGACTGTTACGCTATTTGTCATATATGGTTTTTCTGAACATCTCATCGGATGTGTCAAAGGCAGAGGAATAGATAAGAAATTTTCTGAAACATGGTTCCCTGTGGACATTTTACGTTTGCCAGAGGAAGTTCCTCTGGAATGTTAAGGAAATGCATATATGAATGCGGAGTTTGTGTGGTAGGACATTTTATCATTTTACATGTTCTTTTCCTTTTAAATGTATTCTGATATGAATAGAATTCAGCTCATCTTTTGAAATTGAAGTATTTTAGGACAGCTAGACGATTTGCTCGATTTTTAAAAAACGAGTATGGTATAAATCTGTGAAATGTTGTTAAGGAATTCTTAAGTAATGCCCTTAGAGTATTTATTTTATTTCTGAGACTGTTATTTTGGGAAAGATTTTAATCTAAAGCTCATGTCTAGCAACTTGTATAGAAAAGAGAAAATGACATTGAGCAATTATGATTTTCATATCGCAGTAATTTTCATTCGTGAGCGCATTTTGAATTTATTGGTACTAAATATAAATGCTTTCTGTAAATAATATTTAATACAATGTAATGTAAAATGCAATTCTATTTTGAGAATTCCTTAAACACAGAAGCTTTGAAAACATATTTAATATACAAATAACTAGAACATTGAGTTCATGTATGATTTATTTTAAGCCACCCAGATGGTTAGTGGTTATTGGAGCCGACTTCGATGCCGAAGGGTCTGGGTTCGAATTCCGGAGAAGGCATGGTTGAAACTGCGCGTCCCTTTTACAGAAGGTAACGGTGGCCGCTTATTAGGTACCTCCACAGTAAAATGGCCACTACTTCCGCCATAGAAGTAGCCAATGTGAAAAAAAAAATAGTGCCTACTATTCGGGGCAAAAAAATTATTTATTTCGGAAAACATAAATATTCTTCCGTTATTGTATTTTATCTTTTCTATCATCACTTCTTGAAACATTACTACAAGAATATTTCCCTGTCTAATCACTGCGCTCATAATTACCTTAATATTGAAACTGCAGAGAAGAGTGTGGGTGGAAGCATATGCTCTTTAAAGTTGGAATACAAAATGTAGAGTCATTAGGTTATTTTTTAGAAGCAGGAGAGATGAAAAATGAGCAATGCCCTCGCCGGGACTCGAACTACGGACCTTTCGAATACGCGTCGAATATGCTACCAATTACACCACGAAGGCATGGCAAGAAGGCCAAAGAAATACCTTATATACTCCTCCTTTTTAAAGGGCGACTGAGGTTTTAGGGACCAAATCGCCAAATCCTGGTGGTGGAGAATCATCATATACCATCTTGTTTTTAGTTCGGGCGCCACTGTAGTGTTATTAGGTTATTTTCGATGTCAGGAAGCTGAAGAAATAAGCAATGCTTTCGCCGGGACTTGAACAACAGACCTCTCGAATACGGGTCGAGCGTGTTGACCACTACACCACGAAGACATGCCAAACAGGCGAAAGAAATACTTTATATACTCCCCCTTTTAAAAAGCGCTGGGGATCAGGGAACCCAATCGTCAAGTCCTGGTGGTGGAGAATCATCATCCACTACCTTTTTTTCTAGTTCGGGCGTCACTGTAGAGACATTTAATATTTTTTTGAAAGCAGGATTAATGAAAAATGAGCAATGCCCTCCCCGGGTCTTGAACCACGGACCTCTCAAATACGCATCGAGTATGCTTTCAATTTAAATTAATTCCTAAATGATAGACAATGTAGTCCTCACCAATCAGAATCGTTTATAAATTGTTTTATGTTGGTCATCGATAAGAGGCGTGAAATGAACAAAATATATTTTTCATGTTTTGTCTTTCCACCACTTTCAGAGAACTATAAAAATATAATTTGGGTTCTATTATTTTTTATTCTTTTCATCTATTATTTCACCATCAGCCCATTCATTATTTCACGGTTTCTCCCTAGACAGTCTTCCGGACTTGAAAAATATCGTCAAGCGTTAGCAGCAGCACACATTCATCGGTGTCAAATATCACCTGAATCGTTACCCAAGATGTTTCATGTGTTTTTAACCCCCAATATGCAGTAGAAATTAAAAGAGATGACTAGCTTAATTATTCACCACTTCCACAGAGGAGGACATGCAAAGAGAATTTACTTATACAAACGGGAAACAGTAACGCACTTTCGGTGCTTTTTCAGCGGGCATTACACTACAACTACTGCTCATCTGAAAGCGTGCCTTTAGCGTGACTTTCCTAATTTTCAGATTTAAGATTAGAGAACAAAAAGGAATTTTTTCCTCATGAGTAAATAGATAATAAATAGGTCTTGACAGTGGAACGTTTCTAAAGCCAGTCTTAGACGAAAAAATAAGAAGCAAATATTTGAGTTTCGTAGGACGATGAAGTAGTTAACTGTATAATTGTTATAGCATTTATTTGCAATTTAAAATGAAATAACATCAAGCAAAAATAAACTGGTCACCTGCATTCCTCTTTCCTAGAATAAAATTTCTAATCCTAGCCATACGTAAAAATTCTTGAAGTGGCAAATATTCAACTATTACTAATGTGTAGTATATTGGAGAGAATTGTTTCAAGTCTGTGTTTGAAATGAGTTTGTTTCATGCTTATGTAACGCCGAAGTAACCGCAGAAAAGAATTGTTTAGTACTAAAATTTGAACTTTAACATATCTGAAAAAATAAAATCATATATAGATGAAACCACTAGGGAGATTTCTGTTAATATGCAGTAGACTGTCCTTATTAATATAAAAGTTCAAAGTCCTAAATTCTAATTCTAATGAATGATATTGAGAGATAAAGGAATTTTAAAAACTTTTAGTGTCATTTATTTTCCAGAATGTTTTTAAAAATAGTTACTACGGAGAATATACTTCTTGTTCAGAACGTTTGCTAGAAATCATGTTAGAAACTTACATTATTCGAATTTAGCTGAAGAGAACAAGCGTGCGAAGTGAATCCTTGGAAACAAAATGTTTCACGATGCAGAATAAATAGATTCAATCCTATAAAGGTTATAGACGTAAAATGTCACACAGAAGGATGGGTTTCCAAATCGTAATACAAAAAAAAAATGCTGCCGGTTCTAGATAGACCCGATTGCAGATTGAATGTGTATTGGAAAATATTAAAGGAATAAAGGTTCGAAGTGAGAGAGTCATTTTGGAATCATATTCAAGAAAATATCACTTATTCATTGTATTTTGGGGATCGTCAGGAAGCGAAACTCATTGACAGAGCTAAACCATTAACGCTTGGACGGTAGCACCATCCAACCATTCTGCATATTACGATATTTTCAACAAAAGAGCTTGAGGTTTATTTATCAAAAAATAGATCAGAACCATACGTCTACCAGATTTCTCATTTTCTGATTCCACTGTTCTCTATCATATAAATGATACTTTGGGATCAACACTTTCAGGCAATTGAAGCCAGTTATCTCATATTGAAGGTTCTCGAAGCAATTTTATAGTGGCCTACGAATACATTTTAATTATGTGCTTGTCGCAAAGACCCAATTTATATTGTTTTCATTACCATTAAAAATAAACATGAATAACGCACAAGCAAATCTATAAATTGAGCTGACTGATTTAACATGAATTATAGATTTTATTCAAAGATTTGAAGATACAGATTTCAGTAACTTTTATTTGCACTTTTAAAAAAATAAATACTCTCAGCAACGAATTTTTGCACTCAGACTAATCGTTTTGTTTTGGAATTCATTAATATGTGAATAACTTCTCTTTTTACAATACAAAATTAAGAAAAGAGCTCGATTGATAGATGATTATCCACAATCCGTGATGAAGATAATTTGTAGCACAGAATTTTCCAACTAGTGGGAATTCGTAGTTTCAAAGGCTAAGTGGTCAGCCTTTTATTTACCCGTTAAGTATTTAGTTTTAGTTTATGAATATAAAAAAATTCCTTTTACTCAAATTTTGGCATCAGCATTTCCTATACCTTTTCTTTTCTTGTTTAAAAATAATCTAACTTTAAATAAATTGTAAGGTGTATATTTATTTTATGACACTTATTTTTAATTTTGAAACCCCTTCCTTTCAGTTATTGGTTTTAGTTTATGAATATAAAAAATTACTTTTACTCAAATTTTGGCATTTATCAGTATTTTCTATACCTTTTCTTTTCTTGTTTAAAAATAATCTAACTTAAAATAAATTGTAAGGTATGTATTTATTTTATGACACTTATTTTTAATTTTGAAACCCTTTCCTTTCAGTTATTGGTTTCCATTTACAGCTCCCTACCAGAATGAATTTTTAGAATCGCGGTTGAATGCAAATGAGTTAGAAGTAGTATTTCAAGAAAGTTCTACTTACTTCAAAGAGGAGAGAGTGCTTAGGAGTCTTTAGTGGCGCGCGTTTGCCTTCTAGCTATTTCATTCTTAAATCTATTACGCTCGGACGTATTGGACGTGCCTGTTGATATTCGCCGGCTAGTTTAAGTTAAGGATCAACTACGTTAGATATTTGTGTCTAGCTTCGGTTAAGTCTATTTTAGTTAGTATTAGATGAGAGGCTTTCCTGTAAGCCCGAGAAGGAGTCATATGTTATCATTTCTTTCAGTGAATAAAAGGGTATTTTAACCCTTTTTCGAATCTACGTTGTCTATTTGAACTCAACAATTCAGCTCAGTCGCTGTTTAGTTCACTAGGTTCCTCGACATTTATCCTAGCCAAAGTATCGAGGAACATTATAAAATGTATACGTATTTTTCGAGATTGGGAATGGAAAGAGGTTCTAGCAGTCTTCTAGCAATAGCGCAAGGGGTGTATGGGACAAACTGATTGAGAACCACTTTTTCTTCAGAGCTACAAACGTTATCAGAATCGAAGTACCACTAAGTATTAATCTGTAGGAATAAATAAAGAATTTTGTAATTGTTTACATACAAAGGTATGTATTTTAATTTATGTGGCAGAAAAAAATCTAATAAATAAGAGAAAGAGATTATATTGCCATTATTTATTCTCAAGTTTTGTTCCAGCGGAAAATATTTGAAATAAGTATTAGTCTTAAATATTAATATTTAGCTGTCAGTATTCTTGACCAACGAAAATGCGGCATATGTGATGAACAAAAATGTTTAGCAGTTTCCAAACTTTAGGTTTCAGTAGAACACCGATTTTAAGTACAAAATAAATGTAAGTTTGAATTGTCTTTTGCATTATTGTTATTATTGTTTATGTATGGATTAGTTAAAATATGTTTTATATCGTTGACAAAAACTTTCATTCTTCTAATATACAGGGTCTTTCAGCAAATCGGTTACAAACTTTCAGGAGAGATAGAATGCATCTAGACGATGGAAAAACACATAGCAATGCATGGTCGGAAGTGTTTTCCTGGCGAGGTAGTCGCATCACAAAACACAAGATAGAAAGGACACGAACAGGGTGAAAATATATATTTATTATGCTTAGTGCAACGAAAACCAAGAAATGAGAAAAATAAAATAAAATGAAAAGAATATCTGAAAGGTTTCAGATTTTAAATTACGACGAAATGGGCGTTTTTTTAACATTTTGTGTGTTACCTTGATTTATTAAATATTTATCATGTTCTTCGCACTTAAACCATAAAATTCAGTTAAAGAACAATATCGCAAAATAATTTCAAACTGAGCATATCTTTAGAATTTCCTATACACAGTATCAAGCGCTGGAGATACATGTTTTTTCTGTACAACGTTGCCATTGCTCGCTTCGAAATCCTTGAGTTTGTTAATCAAAAATTCGTTAAAGTTTTACAAAATATGAAATTGGTAATGAAACAAATTCCAAATTTGGGCTTCCACATGCCCATATTCGCAACAAGATTACGTTATTCAAAATTCGATGGCTCCAGGTACCGTCGTTTTATCACAATGCAAGAAGCGTAGATACATTTATGCACATTCTTCATTATTTAATTACTTTAAATATAATACAGAGTCGCAATATTTGGTGGAACAGTTTGAAAAGTGGACCGACATTTAATGTTTCCGACGCAAAATCGCAAAACGAAAACAATAGTCCTTCAGGGACAAAGCCCTTTTGGACTAAAAACAGAACGATCGTTATCAAAGAAGTTGTTTTAAATTACGTTCGAAACGTATCCTCAACATGGGATCGGCAGGCTTGGTCCGGTGCATTGGCCAGCAAGATCGTGAAACCTCACTTTCACTGACTACTTCCTCTGGGGTATGTCAAGGCATAAGTTTTCGAAACCCCCGTTAGAAGTACTAAGGAACTTGTTAAACGGGCCTGCATTAGGGTCCGAGATCGTAATTTAGAGCACCGTCTTTGATGATGATCGTTGTCTATTTTTGTTCTTATGACTTAATTTATGTTGTACTAAGCATAATAAACATGTTTCTTCACCCTGTTCATGTTCTTCTTTTTTTGTGTTTTCTTGTTTTCGATCATGCATTGCTACGTGATTTTCCATAATCTAGACGCACTCTATATGTCCTGAAAGTTTGTAAGCGAATTTCTGAAACACCCTGTACATATATGTAAAACATAACAAAATACGATAGCTGATTTTAAAAATACCTCGAAATCAACATTCTAAATTTGGTGCTCTCCCCATAAATTCATCTGTTCTCCTAAATTCGAGATCTTTCTATCGTTATGTAACGCTACTGGAAAAGGGCAACTAAAACTAATATTAACCAATTATAGATTACCTATACTTGTACATCCAACTTGGTATAAATACCGCTGGCGATTAATTAAGTCATTCGTCCGCTGCATTCCTTCCCTAGCTTCCGCCTTGCCGACATCTCTATTTTTGCTATGCCCCCTTTGTTCTTATTCTAAGGTGATATTATATGCATATAAGAAATTATCCTAATTGCTAATTAAAGAGTATATTGTCTACAAGGAATTATTCTAGTGTGCCTGCAAACCTGCAAATAAAGATGATAATTGGCTAAATCTAGTTTGGTACCAACTCCTTCCTTTTGCCGTACCACTCAGCCTTTGTGACTGTGCTACGAAAATATTACATATGTATATTCACGATCTGATCAAACAACTCATGAGCCGGAATACATATATTTCGACCCATGGCTTTTTTGATCAGATTGTGAATTCGGCGCGCATGGAAGTTGAATTTGAGACCACTGATTTAAGTTGTTCGAAATGATGCTGCTGTTACAAAAGAGATATTCTCTGAATGCGTCCAGAAACGCCAGGAGCGCTAAAGCAAATGTGTGTTCTCTGAAGCATGCTACATCAGATGAGACTAAGCGATAATTATTTATATTTCAAACAGATCTACACTATGAGTATTTTTGCGAATTTCAAGAATATTCCGTTTACAAGCAGATAAAATTTCTGTCAGATACTAAATTTAGAACTATTTTACAAATTCTATATTATTTAGAATAGATATATTATTTTTGAAACAAATTAAGTTTAAATCTTAAAACATCTAAAAAGATTCAACGTTTGAGAATTACATATGTATTTCTTTTCATTTTATTTCAAGGTTATGTTATTTATTCTCAAGAGTTTTTCCCCATGAAGCGTTCTGAATTTAATTATGGGAGATTTCATTCTCTCAGATTATTGATAAAAACGTTCTTGCTCCGATCATTGATTAAAAAGTTTTTGAAATATGAAATCTAATAAATTTGGGCCGGAACTGACACAAATTTTATTAATGTGACTAGCGGGCAAGCCCGCCAGCTGAGCGGGCTGGACCCGCTTGTTCGCCCTGATTAAAAAGTTGGACAGAACTACCAGTGTTTAAGATTTTCTAGGTGGCAAGCATGCCAGTTGAGCGGGCTGCGCCCGCTTTATTAGCGTATGCATCCAGATTCACGTATATATCCACAAGATACTGCGTACACATTCCCCATGCGCTAAGATTTTCTATGTTGCAAACCCGGCGGTTAGCGGGCTGCGCCCGCTTATTTCCCTTATGCATCCAATATACTGCAAATGCCGGCAATCACGAAAACACCCACGCGTTCCCCGGGATTCGAAAGTTGCACCGAAGTACCAGTGTTAACGGATTTAGCCGCTCACCCGATAATTGTCCTTGTACGAAGTGTAAATACGTACGTGTGCACAAATGCATACAAAGGTGGACCGAACTACCAGTGTTAATTGATTTAGCCTCTCAACCGCTTATGGACCCTTGTACGTAGTGTAATTGCGCGCGTGTGTACAAATGCATACAATGAGTGAAAACTGTATTTGCATTCGAAAAGAAAAAAAATTAAACTGAACTAAAAAATCTGATATGTACAACGCATGACTTCCTTATAAGGAATAGTAAATTACACGGAAGCCCGCTTTATTAGCGTATGCATCCGCATTCTCGTATACATCCACAAGATACTGCATACACATTCCCCATTTCGAAAATGTCGAAAAAACCCACGCCGTGTAAGAAACCGCCAGCTGAGAGGGCTGCGCCTGTTTTATTCACGTATGCGTCCAGAAGGTAATGCATACACGTTACACACGCCGAAAATTACGAAAACACCCACGCGTTCCCCGGGATTCGAAAGTTGCACCGAAGTACCAGTGTTAACGGATTTAGCCGCTCACCCGATAATTGTCCTTGTACGAAGTGTAAATCCGTACGTGTGCACAAATGCATACAAAGGTGGACCGAACTACCAGTGTTAATTGATTTAGCCTCTCAACCGCTTATGGGCCCTTGTACGTAGTGTAATTGCGCGCGTGTGTACAAATGCATACAATGAGTGAAAACTGTATTTGCATTTGAAAAGAAAAAAAATTAAACTGAACTAAAAAATCTGATATGTACAACGCATGACTTCCTTATAAGGAACAGTAAATTACACGGAATTTAATTTGAATAAGAAAAAATTAGTTAAAAGAATTAAAAAAAAATTTTTTTTTTCCAATTAAAACTCCGATAAACACCTTTCAGTATGAATGAAACCATTTCTATATACAACCGAAAAAAAAGTTGTGATATATTTAAATAATCTCTAATAAATAAATAATTTATAATTTTGTAAATAAATATTTTCTTGGCAAAGCAGGAAACAAAACTTTTATTCTGCAGATAATAGATATGACGTCATTATTTAAATTTAATGTAAAACATTATATTTTAATCACACTTCAAAATAATGTTTGGATAACAAAACCTTACTAAGAAATTGCTGGTAAAACAAAGTTTAAAAATAAAGCGGCAATTTTTACCCAAAGTTCTATTCAAATGCTCTAATAAATGTAAAACGAAGAATAAAAGAAATTAACAAATAAAAAAGGAATACTTTTCCGCAGACGATTCGAGGCCGCTTACCTTATGCGCATTCGTCGTTCTGAACCATCGAAACCGATAAAAAAAATTTGCACCTGTCCGAAAAAAAATGTACTGGAGCATTTTTAATGACCCCGCTAATTAGACTCGTAATAATCAAAACACTATGAAATTAACGGGAAACCTCGTTAGAACGTCTGGGAGGTTTAAGTTTCAAAATTTGAAGCAAATCGGCCCATTAGTTCCCGAGTTATTAATTTTTTGGGCATTTTAAATTAACATTATTTTATCCTTCTCTTTTTTCTTAATGGCGAATGGCCTTGGCGATTCGGATCACATTTCACTCCCGAGGCTGTTGCCACACGGAAGCAATAAACGCGGTAATTAACGTATGCCCGGTTTTTAATTAATAACTTCGTTAATTAAAGTCGTACGAATATGAAAATGGTATCGTCGGATTCCTTGATTTTTTTCCAATCCGTCGATATGCGTCTCGAATTTGACTTATAAGAATTTCCAGAGATATTTGAGAAAACAAAATCTGGCACGTAGCCAAATCCCTCTCATTAGGGAAAACGGTGAAAGAAAGTCAACAAAATGGCAAATGTAGGGAGAACGTAGGGGAAAAATTAGTTTTTAATTAATATCTCGGCTAATTAAAGTCGGAGAATTAAGCGAATGGTCAAAATGGCCTCCCACGGACCTCCCGAATCCAACGATACCTTCCGCTAAGCTCTGCACCCAGCCGTTCCGAAGAAGATGAGGTTACAAACACACAAACAAACAAACACACAGACGCGCACGGATTTTAATATAATAGACTAGCGGGCAAGCCCGCCAGCTGAGCGGGCTGGGCCCGCTTGTTCGTCGGGACGCCCGCTTGTTCGCCAGGATTCGAAAGTTGGACAAAACTACCAGTGTTTAAGATTTTGTATGTTGCAAACCCGCCGCTTAGCGGGCTGCGCCCGCTTGTTCACCTGGACGCCCGCTTATTTCCCTTATGCATCCAATACACTGCAAATGCGGGAAATCACGAAAACACCCACGCGTTCGCCGGGATTCGGAAGTTCGACCTAACTACCAGTGTTCAGCGATTTTCCTGCTGGCAAGCATGCCAGTTGAGCGGGCTGCGCCCGCTTTATTAGCGTATGCATCCGCATTCTCGTATACATCCACAAGATACTGCATACACATTCCCCATTTCGAAAATGTCGAAAAAACCCACGCCGTGTAAGAAACCGCCAGCTGAGAGGGCTGCGCCCGTTTTATTCACGTATGCATCCAGAAGGTAATGCATACACGTTACACACGCCGAAAATTACGAAAACACCCACGCGTTCCCCGGGATTCGAAAGTTGCACCGAACTACCAGTGTTAAGGGATTTAGCCGCTCTCCCGCTAATTGTCCTTGTACGAAGTGTAAATGCGTGCGTGTGCACAAATGCATACAAAGGTGGACCGAACTACCAGTTTTAATTGATTTAGCCTCTCAACCGCTTATGGGCCCTTGTACGAAGTGTAATTGCGCGCGTGTGTACAAATGCATACAATGAGTGAAAACTGTATTTGTATTTGAAAAGAAAAAAAATAAACTGAATTAAAAAATCTCATATGTACAACGCATGACTTCCTTATAAGGAATACTAAATTACACGGAATTTTTCTGCATTTGAATAAGAAAAAATTAGTTAAAAGAATTAAAAAAAAGTTTTTTCCAATTAAAACTCCGATAAACACCTTTCAGTATGAATGAAACCGTTTCCATATACAACCGAAAAAAAGTTGTGATATATTTAAATAATCTCTAATAAATAAATAATTTATAATTTTGTAAATAAATATTTTCTTGCCAAAGCAGGAAACAAAACTTTTATTCTTCAGATAATATGTATGACGGCATTATTTAAATTAAATGCGAAACATTATATTTTAATCACACTTCAAAATAACGTTTCGATAACAAAAACTTGCTAAGAAATTACTAAAAAACTTTAAAAATTCAAATATTATAATAAATCTATAACGATGTGTAAAGCCAATTAAACAAATAAAAAAGGAACAGTTCTTCACCGACGATTCGGACCCCCCCTCGAAAACAGAGAAAAAAACCATATGCACCTGTCCGGAAAAAAAATGTACTGGAGAATTTTTAATGACCGCACTAATTAGACTCGTAATAATTAAAACACTATGGAATTAACGGGAAACCTCGTTAGAACGTGTGGCAGGTTTAAGTTTCAAAATTTGAAGCAAATCGGCCTATTAGTTGCCGAGTTATCGATTTTTTGCGCATTTTAAATTAACATTATTTTATCCTTCTCTTTTTTTGAATGACGAATGGCCTTGGTGATTCGGATCACATTTCACTCCCGAGGCTGTTGCCACTGGGAAGCAATAAACGCGGTAATTAACGTATGCCCAGTTTTTAATTAATAACTCTGTTAATTAAAGTCGTACGAAGATGAAAATGGTATCGTCGTATTCCTTGATTTTTTTCCAATCCGTCGATATAAGTCTCGGAATTCACCTAAAAGAATTTCCAGAGATATTTGCGAAAACAGAATTTGGCACCTAGCCAAATCCGTTTCCATAGGGAAAACGGAGAAAGAAAGTCAACAGAATGGTAAATGTAGGGAGAACAGGAAAGAAAATATAGTTCGAATATTCAAACCAAAATATATAGTTTCGCATTTTGCAAAATATAGTCACTTTTATCGGTAAAACTGCTGCCGTTTTACAGGAATAAAATCATAATATAGAATCCCTCCTAAAAATGATTGTCAGAACCTTAAATTTTAAGCAGAATATAATTCCAAATTAAACATCAGTCGAAACATTGATTGCTCGGATTTTATTTTGTATCAATTATTAGGAGAGGCGAAAAATTCCAGAATAATAATTAGAGTTTTATTATTTTTTAAATATTCGTTCTAAGCATTTTTAGTGATAGTGTTTGGGGGAAATCAACTTTTAAGTAGATGTGAATGTCACATGATTTTAAACTACAAAAGTGAATATTCGACAGCTGCTGCTGTTTGCATTTATTTGTTCTTAAATTAATTATAAATATTTCTGATTTTAGATCTAATAAAACCCGAGTCCCGAGAGTACGTGGAGTTCCGAGAACAACCGAACCGAGTCGAGAGCGGTACTCTAGTGCTTTGCCGTGAATCTGTCTTTCGCATTATAGCCTGATAGACTGTGTTGACCTGATATAAAGAATGTAATGAAATTACTTAGATAAAATAAAATACAAATAGACTGTAGAAATCCTCAAAATCTGAATATATCAGATATTTTTGTATTCTAAATTAGAAAATATTGAACTCACTATAAACACATTAAGATAATCAGCGACACAGCGTTCAGGCTGTCAGGCTATAACGGTGGAGACAGCTTCACAACAAAGCACCAGAGTACTGCTCCTGACTCGGTTCGGTAGTTCTCGGAGCTCAACACACTCTCAGATAAAACTCGACAATGCACTAACTCGTGATACAATAAGAAACTCTCTCGATGCATTCGACGACGAACTCGACGCTAAACAGACAATGAACTGGATAGACTACGAGACACTTTCTACTCCGCGTATCGGCAGGGTTTATATCAGGTCAACACAGTCTATCAGGCTATAATGGTGAAGACAGATTCACGGCAAAGCACTAGAGTACCGCTCCCAACTCGGTTCGGTTGTTCTCGGAACTCCACGTACTCTCGGGACTCTCGACGCTACAACTCGCGATGCACTTTCCCACCATAATTATTAATTTTAAGTACAGGAACTACATGATGTTGGAATTATTAAGCAATTTTACTAAACGCTTGTTAGATGGACCTAAAAAGGTTATTAGGACCTGTATTTAAAAATACAAAGTGAATCAGAAATTTGAATGTCATTTTTTACTCACTTCAAAGTTTCTTTTTGAACTAGATAATCTTCGTGCATTTTAATTTATTCAGATCTGATTACTTGCATTAAAATCTGTTTTACTTATACACTCTGTTTCGAAAAAGTATGTGCACCCAGATAGATTTGAGCCACAACTACGAAACTCGGCAGCATAGTGTTCAAGAAGTGTATAGTGTTCAAGAAGATAAACAAATGATCAAGAACTGCAAATGATAAAAAATATCATTTTATTTACGAGAGCAATATAAAGAAATTGTAAAAAATTAATACTTTCACACTTTTCATACTTTGTGAAAATCAGTATCCGCGAGTTGCAACGTATTTGTACATGGCTGAATTTTCCTTTTCCAATGTGTCCCAAACATATTCGATAGGCGACAGGTATGAAGACCTGGAAAGTCAATCGAGGACATTAACATACCAAAGATATTGTTGGGAAATTCATATGTGGCCGAGCTGTATTCGTATGTGTGTTCTGTATGTGGCCGAGCGTTGTCCTGCTAGAAAACAGAACTCGGATGACCTGCTACCATAGACTGTGGGATCGGCTGCAAAATGTCGTCAACGTACTTGTAAGCAGTCAGAGTACTTCGTAGCACTACTAATGGTGAACGGATGTCCCAGTTGATCGTTCTTCAACTGTTACACCCTATGTTCTAGTTGTGTGCCACTCGGTAACAAATGGTACATTAAATCGCTCACCTCTCCGTCTCTAGACATGTATGCATTGTTCATCAGTACTGAGAGAACATCGTGATTCGTCGCTAAAGATCACATTTCTCCATTTGGACACTGTCCAGCTTGAGCGAGAGCGGCACTCTCCAAGACGAGACTGCTTATGGTTAAGTATCAATGGCAAGCATCTTAATGGACGTCGAGATTTGAATCAAACGCTACCTAGTCTTCTGCAAAGAGTATCCCTGGATATCCCGGGACCCCTGTGGGTTGGAAATGACATTGAATTAAATGATAACATAGCTATTGGTGCGGATACGACAGCTCTTCTAATTGCGCACTGGTGGCCCGGAAACGTTCAGAGCCACTACGGCGTCTGACTATGCCTTCGCTGAGCCACTAAATCAGACAATGGACAACAATCATATCGCTTCGACCAATATGCCGGGCGATTCGCCTGTTCGACCAACCGGCCTCTTTTGGCACTACGATGTGACAACTGTACGTAACGCCGTGAAGTGCGTCTTGAAGGTACCATTCATTACAATGTCGTATATCCAGGTCGTCAGCGCGGCTGTAAATGCCCATCACTCGCCGTATCTGCCCTTTTACATTCTACTAGCTGGGCATTTTAGACACACGTTGTATCGCTCCACAGTACTGACTAATTCTAAAAATTTAATTATTTACACAAGTCGCCAAACCACATTTGCATCCAGAGTTTCATAGTTGTGGCTCAATTGTTTTTTGATTATGTTTATGTTTTTTTCCTGCAACAGAGTGTATTTAATTTATGCTTACATATGATAAACTTATATATGCTTACATTTGCAACTTCGTGTCAACAATATCGTAGTGTGGAAACTATTATGAACGCATGCAAAGCGTTGCTTAAAACGACATCAGATTATAAAATGAGGTGGTAATTTCAAGTAAATCACATCCTGCTCAGCTGTGGTTCGGAATATCAAAATGGATGGTATAACATTCTCCACCTAAACATCACTTCCTTTAAACGTGAAAAAAATTATTCGTAATTTTGGCACACTTATTGTCGATTCACTGATCGACCCTAATGAATTTACAGCTAATAAATGTGTCAAATTTAAAGTCTGGTTTATTTTACAGTAATTGAAATAAAATTTATTATTTACAATTGAAGGTCATTGAGTAAAATCATACCTTTTTCCCACATTATCTCATCAATGGGATATCCGGCAACTCTGCACTGGACAGATGCGCTTTCTCCTGCCACAACGGATAAATCCGGCATAGGGCGTATCATAGGTGGTCCATAAACATTAAGCCGGCCAGCATGTCGAATTTCTCCTACGTCGTTTTTGGCTACACAGCTGTAAAGGCCACCATCTTCTATGCGGACATTAGATATGTTGACGTGGCTAATTACATCGCCATTACGACTGACATAATCCCCAACACGCACCCTATCGTTATCTGGTACAGGATATCCATCCAAGGACCACGTGACTTGAGGTAAGGGCGTTCCTGAAGCTGCACACTGGAAAGATATAGCTGGTCCAGGACGTAGGGTTCTCTCTGAGAATGTTTCATGAAATGACGGAGCTGTTTCTGTAAAAAAAGTGCAGATTACAATAAGAAAATCTGAGTAATGGGAATTTAAATTGAATTTATTAAATCAACGTAAAGCTAAAACTGAATTAGCTGGATTTAAATTTCAAATTATCACGCTTCTTTCACACATGAAAATGCAAATGCAAACACACATTATTTAAAATATTATTTTTTATATGCACGCAAAATGTTTTGTTTTCTTGTGTTGTGCTTTAATTAGTATGTATCAGACATTTTCATGAATTTTTCCGCAATAGTAGAGAAACATATACCATGTAAGTATAGTAAAGTATAGTAAACTAAATAAATAATTCATATTTAAAAGCTCATTTTATAACATATTTGTTTCTCGCGTATTCATTAGAACACATTATTAGGAACTATTTCTTAGACATATCAAATGCCATTTCTTCAGGGCCTAAGAAAAAAGTACTCAATAAACATGTGATATTGAAAAATGCGACATATTTTATTGAAAAAAATGATATATAAATAGCAGGAAATTTAACTGTTCAAAACTAATGATATAAGGATTATGATTTCAAACATTTGTCTCAGATTTCAACAATAACAGCTTTCAAGAAATGAAAACATTAACGAAAAGTGATTTAAAAATCTGAGCAAACTTGTTCCAAAGCTGAATTGTTGCGTCACTAATACTTTTATCAAAATTACCTTATTAAATTACAGTAGTTAATAAAAAATAATCTTTGCGTTCACTAATTGGAAAGTTTTATTTAATTGAAAGTACACTATTTAAAAGACTAAGTATCATTCAGGTTTATGCACATAAAATTTGCCTTCTCGAATTAATCTTTTCAAATACTAAATCGTATTTTGATTTAAGAAATTAAACTAACTTTGGATTTCTTTGATGTATTGAAAAAATTATATTATGTATGGGAAAACATTGCTTTTTCTAAATTGTGGTCTGCGAATTAATTTTGTAAGATCTCTTTGGCCCAACTTGTCAGTCACTGGGATAGTGAGTCACAAAAACGTGCGAAGGGGTTGAAACCCTTTTATTGTACTTTTAAAATTACAACTGCGTCTACTCGACGCTCACAAACTGCGCCAACTTGGCGGTTGAACTAAAAGTAAGGTAAAACTGAAAATAAGAAACTAGATGAACAAATGTCAAACACTACCGACGAGGCTCTGAGATCTTAACTAACCGCGTTTTTAATTATTGCTGATATTCAGCAAGATTACTGATTTAACAGTTAGTTGAAGGTCTAGCTCTTCTGCAAAGCTAGGCACAAAGGCCGACACGCGATGATCTAAATTCTACCGAGCAATCTCTCCAGCGTAGCTTCAAAGCAAGACCCCTTTTTTACGCTCGTTTCGTCTACTATTTAACTCAACTAGCTTCCGCTAAATTTGAATAAACTGCGCGTGCTACTGTAATTTACATACTCTGGCACGGGCATTTCTAGGGGGAAAATGAAGGCTAAAAAGGAAAGGAATATGAACTTAAAATAAATGTTAGTTAAAATAAATATAAACCCTAAAATTTAAATTACCTTTCTGTTTTCTAATAAATTAAACATGATTGTAACATCTGTACTTGTGCAAATTACGCTCTTGCCGTACAGATAGATGCACAGATACACAGTTTAAATAATTTGTGACTTTATAAAATGTTAAAAATTATTTAAAGAGAGCTGATATAATACAGAAGCGAATTATGCTAACTGGTTGTGAATAGTTTGAGAATTCTAATGGGTAATTTAAATAAATATTAGTATTCTCAGAAAAATTAAATAAATTATACACCTTTAGGTACTCTGGATATTTAAAATGTTATGAAGCTGCGATTAAAAAAATTAGGATGGTTTTAGCATACAAAAGTATTCGCTTATAAATTTATGCTCATAAGTTCATATTCATAAATGAAATAATTATTTTACCCATGCTAATTAGGATTTTCAATACTTTTATTCATTTTGCTTTTACTTCTGATTAAAGTTTATTTTGTCATTCAACCATGATATTTTATTATCTATGCCCTGTGATGGAAGTAGATAAATTTATTTTGCTGTTATCTGTTTCATGCAATTATTTTAAATTCCATTTTTAATGCAAATCAGCTTTCCTTGCTTTTCTTGAAATTAACATTACAGAATTCAGCACTTAATCTGAACATTTAAGTTACTTAAATTTAAATAATTTAAGAAGACAGCTTATTTCATAACTGACAGTGAAATCTTAAACAAATTAAGGCACTTCAGATTTCTACGTACCATCAAAACTCATGGTTTAATAATTTCTTGACATGCTAATGACATTTGCTTAATAAGATATGCATTTTCGAACAAGCGTCCTAAATTAGTGCATAAATTATATATGGAAGCAACTTGTGGCTCTTAGTAATTTGAGAGTTCATTTAATTCTTAGGCACTATCCCTTTGATATGTTGGATTAAATATCTTATTTCTGAATATCTACCCGATATATATAAATATAAATTTCGGAAAAACGTATATTTTTATATGTGTGGTATAAAATAATAATTTACAGTAATGTATAAACTACTGCTATACTGCTAAAACTGCAAAGCAATTGCAATAATTATGATTTCTGTAAATTGCAAAGCAATAGTATCATGTTTCAAAGGTGCAGTGGTTGAGAACAGAATTATGCGTAAGTTTTATATTGGAATAACCTTATATTTGAGTGATGAAAGAACGCTATAGTTATGTGCTCTTTATTGAATACGATAAATTAAATACATAAAAATACAGAAGCTACAAAAAATAATGAACTATTACAAAAATTTGATTGCCTTAATTGAGAGAATGGGCTGCATTCGTGATGGCTAAATTAGATCCATGTTTAAAATTGTAAGGTTTAATTAACCAATTATTATAATTTGAACCTTTACAATAACTTCTCCTTTCCGTAATCCTTACCGTAATACAAATTAATTGTTGAGCATTTAAGCCCAGTGTTTGGATATTTTATAGTTAGATAGAGCTTTTCGCAGCTTTGCTCGGAGTTTACGTCCTATTGCCAGTTCTCTCAAGATTATTTCGTTATTAGCCATTTCGCTAGCCGACGTTAAACATGTGTCGTTTAAATAATTAAGCCAGCTTAAGTAGACTATTCTGTGTATTCGATGACCTTGGAAGTTCAGATTATGTTATTTTAAATATCACAAATGGCGGAGATTTGTTTGTAGCACAAGTGGTGTCGTCTGTTAAATTTAAAGACTTAATAAAAAAGTTATTTTAATCTTAATAGCCCTTTGTCATCTTAATTCAGACTACAGCGATAATTCGCTTGTAAATTTAGCAGGGTCAGCGGTGCGTTTAGCATTTATACAGTTAGAATTCTACAAAATTAGTTCATTACTCAACAGACATGCAGAATATGGTAGATCTCCAAAATAGAAAATGAATAAGTTGACTCTAATTGTTTATTCTATATCAAAGAAAGTAATTCTGCGCTTTTCAAGAATTAGACATCAGTGGATATAGGTGGATCTGATTTAGTAGAATATAAAAAAAAAACATTGCATAATAGCTTTGGCAGTAAGATGGAAGTTTTGCAGCTAAATTGTTTCGCAAGCGTCTGCAAACTAAGAAACGTCTTCATATGCGAAACCAATAAAGATGAGACTGTCTTGTCTGCTAGAAGGCAAAAAGCGTACGAAAAGCCTTGCCTGCTGGAAGGCAAAAAGCGTACGAAACGCCTTGTCTGCTAGAAGGCAAAAAGCGTACGAAACTCCAAAGTTACTACAGAGCGTACGAAATGACTTGCCTGCTAGAAGGCAAAAGGCGTACGAAACTTCAAAGTTACTTCAGAGTAATAATGAACCCCAGATAGACTTTTGTGTAACAGAAGGTTGAGCATATTGGCATATACTATTTGTAATTCCTCTTTGGTAAAAAATGGCAGTTATGGCTATTGATCAATAGAGAAGAAAATGTCATTCATACTGTCTTTCAGCCTACGTCTCATATAAAGACTAGTGAGGATATAAGGGACTTTTAAGAAAAAGAATGGCATGTAAGAAGAATAGTAAGTTTTCACTAGTTGACCTGCATAGGAAAAAAAATTGTATAAGTGTTTTTCTTTAGAATGGGGATGCAATATATTCTCTGAAAAATCATTTAAAATAGTTAAAAATAAAAATAAATCAAAGTGAAGAACTGCCGCTCGTTAAATCTTACATGACTAATACATTAGTGAAGTTTCTAATGGTTATGTTTCTTTTTAACTGCTCGCTGATATGGAATCAATAAAAGAGTGAATATAATCTGAAATGCTTAATACTGCTTGCTGGATTGTCAAATGCCAGAAAGTTGGGAATTTAAGTACACTGGTTTAAAACAAAGGTGTAGATGCACACAATATTTCTTAACGCAGACGATTTATTGATATGTGTCCAGAAAGTGATTCAGAAGGTCGCTAAATATTTTTACTTGTGAAAATGTATATTTTCAGTTCTTACTTGCTTTTTTCATTTACCTTTACTTGATTTATGAGATTCACTTATCTTGTATTATGTAATGTTATACTAGGCTTGAAGGAATATATCAGTTTCTGAGTATCACTAAGAAAATATCATATTCTGTGGTTTGAATTGTTATCGTTTGCTTAGACAATAAATGCTAAAGATGAGATAAATACTTAACTAGTAGCTAAGTACTGAAATAATGTTTCCTTCTCAAAGGAAGGAAAGTTTCGTCTCAGATGTAATTTAAATACCTTATTAAAATTATTTTAGGAAATTCATTATACTCCTTTAGTTATCGCTCTTACTCACGGTATAAAGCTTTTTAAAGTAAATAAAATTAATTTTATTGCATAAGATATTTTTTATATTTCATAATTATAATTTAAAACTTCATTTCTACTTCAATAACTTAATGTTTCATTCTAATGGATTTAACTAATTATAAAACCTTATTGTTAAAAATTTATATGTAGTTCAAAGCCAAGAATTTTTTTTAACTAAACAAGTAAAATAAAATCGTTTAAAACTGTTTCTTAATTGATACTAATTAGGAACAAAAACCAACGCGATGCCAAAGAAGAAGTCTCCTACCTTCGGGCAAAGCAATAATTAACAATAATTATCTCTGATTTACTGCATTTTTATTAAACCTGCTCAAATGGAGTTAATCTTTTGTATCTATAGCTGACTGGTTTAAGTTATTGAATATAAAGTAAATTTTAAATCACCCGTGATCATTATTAAATTGAAATGTTTTAAATAAACACTTTTAAATTACTAATGCCATTAAAATAATATATCTACTACGTTTGAAACAAAATATAGCTTTACAGTGTGAACAAATCTGATATACAAATATGGAGAAAATTCTGAAAATCATTAGTATAGTTCAAATGAATTCGAAAGTAATAACGACATTGAGGTATTTTGATTCAATAACATAATTTTTCATTTCATTCACATAAGCATGCACTCTAATTACATTCCATTTTTAATTTTTTAAAATAAACGTACTTTCGTTTCAAAAGCTTTTTCGTGCTTTAAGAATTTCTGTATTTATGTTGTTACATATGGCTTTATTGGAAGGATCAATCCAAACATATAAAACAGCTCAAGTATTACACAAGAACAATTATATATAATAAAAAAAGAACAAACTTTTTTAGTAAGAACCAGAGCAAATGAACATAAGAACAACAAAAATGTTAAAGTGGACAACAATAAATTTAAACAACAAGAAAAGGAACATAAGAGATGTAGTGTAACGTTTCCGAGCTTTTATGGAAAAATAGCAAGACAGGATTGTCTTTTTAAATTTATTTAAAACTCAACAACAAATTCATTCGTGGTTAAATAATGGATGAATAGCGTAAATTGTTACATTGCTATATCTTACAGAAGGGAAAGACCGAGTTTTCCACAGCCTTCTCTGACTACATGTCCATTCAACTCCACTGCTTCGTCTCTTCTCACAAAAAAAACAGCGAACAGCCGTGAACAAGTCGGCATCATAAAAGCATTAGGAGATAGAGACCCATTAGCCTTCAGGACATTCTCCCTCACCGAATCGTTTACACCCTGGCTCTAAAAATGAGTTTCTTTAAGTTAGTCCGAAGTCTCTAATAATAACCAGCTGGTTGTTTTCCTAATGATTCATTTGCTGTTACAGTTTGTCACAGTAGTCTTTACAAGGATTCACGAATATTCTGGTATTCCAGTGTAGTTTTCTTATCTCACCACGTTTCAGTGACTCTTTATCTAGTTCTGGGTATATAAAAAAATGCTTCGCATTCTGCATTCGTAAAGCCCGAATTACAAATTTGGTATATACAAGATGGAAGGACGCCAATTTCATTAAGATGATGTGTCATGCAATGCCCATGCATGGGATGTGACATTCATGGAAAGCAATGTTACTCGCATCCGTGATATCCTTAATTCACACGTACCTCCTAGGTGGTGCTAAATGAGAAACAACTATGGCTAAGGCGGCTCAGAGTAAAGCAAACAGAGCAAAGAGCTTTTGCTTTTCCATGCTGCAGTGGAATGCTGGAGGATTATCTTCCGCTAAGTTTTCAGAAATTAAGAGGGTAGTCGTTGAGGAGAACGGCGATGTTCTGTTGATTCAAGAAACAAATATTACAGAAGAAAAAGCATATCTGTATTTATAGAGGATGTGAAATTTCGTAGCACGCTAGCTATATGCTGAGTAATTAGTACCTTAAATAAAGAATGATACTAAAATGAATTAGAATTCTTCCATACATTGAGCCTCTCCAAAATGAAATACCGTGTTTTGCATTTAAAGGGTATTTAAAAATTTAAAAATATGATATTCTGGAAATATGCATTTAAATCTCTATTTATTTTTACTGCTTAGTTACCATAAACTTATTCTTTAACCATAAATAACTGTCGATGAGTTCCAGAAAAGGCGAAATATTTACTATCAAAATAACTCCGAATTACGGCAATCAATGTAATTTTGAAATTATGTGGTAATGAGCTTGAATTATTAATGTATTCTGTAACGAAAGAGCATATAAAAGGAATTTCTGAAAGTTGCATTTAAAGTTGCAAGCCGGAACAAGTTTTAATAGTTAAAAAATTTAAAAATTTCTAAGAACACTAGACAACGGATTTGTTAATCTGAACCCAATCATTTTCACCTTACAGCGAAATGCCTTTTATAAATAAAAACAATTGTTTTGTGTAAAAATTTTCTTAAAAATAGTTTGATTTAGTAAAAATAATAAGCTTCCATAAATTATTTATCACGCCAACTAATATCCAGTTAGCTTGTGACAATTTGGTTTGTAAGGTTTTAGTTAAACTAACAAAGTTTTATTTTAATTTATACTTTTCTACTTGTTCTCATTTCAACTTCCCGTTAGAAGAAGCGCGCGTTTTCAGCTTTACGCTAATTTGAAGTGGTGCCAAGTCCTATTTAAGCGAGAAGTAGGAACCTCTCAGTGTGAGAGAGCTTTTAGTCTCAGATCACGGTCACTCTATTTGACGTTCGCCTGACTAGCTAGCATTTAAATTCTAAGCCATAGCGCTTTTACGTGATTGCTTATTGAAGTAATTCCAAGTGCGTTAGTATTATTAAATCTTGCTACGCACCATTTAGTTTAGAGGCCAACCTCGCGTTATAGCTCTATGAGCAACGACTGATTTAATTTCTATTTAGCTTTAGTTTAAATTTATTTGATTGTTCATTTTTAGACCCAAATGCAGTCTCTACTTTCTGTATCCCTCCCGAGTTGGGAAGTGATTGTACATAATTGTGATTTAATAAAAGAGGATTTTAAATCCCTTTCAAGTGCAGTTCTTCTACCACTGAATCACAATATTCTACCACAAAACATAGCTGCATTCAGCTCCCTGTTCAGGATCAGGACTTTAAGCTGTCACGAAGATGTTTTCCAAGAATATGCACCGAACAGTCCTGACAGGTTTACCTTTTACTAACCAGTTTGGTTTCCAATTGCATCTTTTCTATCACTTCTGATTTAATCAGCCAGCCTGTTTCTTTTCAAAAGGTTATCTAGGTATTTTTGAGGCAAGCGTAGGAGTATAAGTAGGTTAACTGGAACCGGAGAATTGTCTGATGTCAGAACAAAGAAATATGTATATAGAGAAGGAAAGCTTGCGTAGACGTAATGTAAACCAGTTTGACTACTGTGCCGCTATATGGCAGATGGACAGTTCTCGACGTCAAATGGCCAAGTGCACAGGAAATTGAGGAAAACAACATAATTTCAAAGAACTTATAAGATTCTTTCTATGACAAAACTTTTAGCGATAATTTAAAATCGGATTTTCGCAGATTTTTGTTATTCAAAATAAATAATCCATTAATTAATCTACTTGCGCAGATCACTAGTTAGATTTGCTTCAATACGGAGAGAAAAAAATGGTGTCACAGAACTCTTGATAAATGTGACCTTCAACCTTTGATACTGGCAAGACAGCTATTTTGCGTACGCGCAAAATGATATTCTAGCTGTATGGCTAGCTTCTATTTCTCTCTGCAGTCTAAAGGAACAGCACCTGCTTCGGCTAATCTTTCATTCTTAACACACATACTCCTTAGTCGGAGTTTGCCTGAAATTGTCTGCACCTGAAGAACGTCAGTTTGAGTCTGGGTCTAGGTGTAAAGGAGCAAACTGTAAAGTTGCTGCTGGTTATTGATGTTTAATCCTGGCTAATGTAGATGATATTGAAGAAGATCTGTCCAAAACAGTAAGCTATGGTTGAGAGCTTAGCCTATTAAAATTAGAACTGTGGTTCTTTTCAGGATAAAACTGAAGTGAGAATTTTAGCATAGTCAAGTGGACTTTTATATATACTTTTATATCAATTACTAAATATAAATTCATTAATGTTTCAAGTTAAACGCTATTGAGTTCTTGTGTGCATGAACTTAGAAATCTCACTTCCATTCTGATAACTCGTGAAAGGAAAGAAGTGGCGCATAATAATTAAAACCCACACAGCAAAGTAATCGAAAATATTCTGAAATCTCACAGAAAGTACCATAAACTAAATGCTTTTTACTGGTAATGAGCCATGAAGTTAAAATCTTTACTCTCTAAATTAATTTAGTGTTACGTGTTATACAGACAAAGCATTATTTATCCCTAAGCAAAGAGTGAATAAAAAATATTATTGTAATCTTATTCAAAGTTTAGCATTCACGAATAATGAGATTCCGTGAATGCTAAAATTTTATTTGAAACTATTGCATTTTAAAACTACGAGTAATTGTGTTTAACATAACTATAATAACAATTAATTTAACTTGGAATTTTTGTTTGCGTTCTCTCCTTTTTTGATTATTACTGTATTCACTTAATTCAAATTCTCGCTTCGAATTGTAAGATAAAAGTTCTGAACATAAGTCTATAACGTTTATCGTAAGTTTTTAATCAGTTATTACTATTTGGAACAATTTTGTCTGCTCTGGTTTTGTACGCGTAGAAGTTCACTTCAAAAAATATGCGAAAGAATAAATAGAATAAATGTAGCAGGTGGGTATAAAATGAACGTGTTAACTGCAGCTTATAGTGAATTATGCAATAATGATCAACGATCCAGTGTCCCATAATATTGCCTGATATATAACCATAGTTAGCACAAAATGAAAGAAATTCTAAAGTGAAAAAATATTAATTATCTTTCAGAGTTTGGGGTTCTTTGGTAAAATTAATTTGCATGGAATTCCTAGCAGATTTGGAGTAAATTATTGCTGCGTCTGAAACGAACTGTAAAGTGCTTAGAAGGTTTTAAAACAAACCGTTTTATTACATCAGAACTTGAACATACACCCACTTATGCTTGATAGGATTAGCCTTCACTCGTGATGATGTAACTTAAAGATATCATTTAAATTCATAAACTGAAGCAAAACGTAACAATTCAAATATCAGCAATGCTAACGCAAAGCCGAATAAACACAATTTTGTCTAAGCTGGCGAAACTTAGTAACGTGGCCTCAAAAGACAGAAACATGCTCTTTTTTGTAATACAAAACCTTTGACTTAAATACTCTCTAACTAAATTTGCATACTGGTAGGGAAACGGAAAGGAGAAGAGACAGTAAATATCTAAGTCATAAAGTAATTGGTTATGTAAAATAATAGTAACCTTGCAATCTGTCTTGTAATATTTATTACCTACAACAAATCAATTAGAAGTACTACTAAATGCTAATAGTACCCAGAGTCAGTTGTATTACATTTTAATAGATATTAACTGTTACTCAATTGCAAATGATCTGCTAAGCTGAGGTTATATTAACTTTTAGCCTTATAGCTATATTTTCTACTGATTTTGTTCAAGTTTGTATTACCAGCTTGCTTTTGAGGACGCTAAATTACCAATACTGGTAACCTAGCCTAATTATTCAGTGATTGTGTATGAAATCAGCTGCTTGAAGTATGTTAAAAGTTGTACATCTGCAATAAACTTGCTATGTTTTTTTTAGGATTTTTAACTTTAATGGAAGTAGTTCTAGTTTAAGATATAAAACAATATTAATAGTTATTGTCATCATTTAGTTTCAAAGTGATTATATTACTTCTGAACAAAATATTCAAATTTTCTACACATCTTATGTTCTTGAGGCAAATAGTAATGGCAAAACGTATGCTAAATAAATGATGATTTATAAGATTATTAACGCTCCAAAGCGCACAAATGATGATCATCTGCACAAATCATCTGCACTTCTGCAGCTGAAGGAGGATGTTTCTATTTTTAAGTATTCGAAATTAGTCCTGAAAATTTATAATATTACGCAGATTCTTATTGCCTTAGTACCTCCAGTAATAATTAATTTAATAATAATCCAGTAATAATTAATAAGGCTTTATTTGACAAAGTATAGCGAATTAAAAAGATTAGTATTACATGAAACGAAATAAAATCTTTGAAAATGCTCTAAATTTCGGATAATGCTCTAAATATAACTGTATAACGCTCTAAATGTCGAATAAATATTCCCTTTGCAACGCGACATAGGTTCGATTAAAAGTAATATAACGTCTTTCGATATTACGACATTGTTACACGTCATATGTACGTTACAATCCTCTTCACATATGTCGTAACATTTTTACGCTGATGTTCATCAAAGCAGTTGTAAGGCGGTCTTAGAGCTCCTTTAATGCCGTTGAAGATCAGCTGATAAACGTTGTCTCTAATATACTTCCAGATGGAAACATCATTGGGCTTGATAACTGGAGACTTTTGTGGCCATATAAATAAAGCTAAATCATTACGCCCATGTCGGCAAATCTAAGACGGGAGAGCTCGTCAGTTAGGTAGTGCTTTACATCATTGATGCAATGAGGTAGAGATTTAGCTAACAGTAACATCAGATTTCACGGATGGTCTACCAAAACAAACACAGTAAGATATACATCAAGATACAGCAGCACATACATATCAGAATCACAAATCATGAAATGATATTTACGCCATAGCGTTCTCGGAATAAAAAGAGGCTTATAGTGGTTTGTCTGCGAAATAGCGCTGAAGATATTTAATTGTTTTGAATCCCGTTTCTTTAAAAAAAACATTACAACTTCTGGTTCCCGTATTGAGACACTGCTGCTGTTCGCCATTCCACATGAATAAAATACAACTTCACCATTGAATATTAGAAAATCATTGTTTTGCAAAGTTTTTATCTCGTAATTAAAATGTTCATGTCCCTTGATGTAATACTCTAAATGTTCCAACTTCTGAAAATGACGTAATTTAAATTGAAATAGTGATCGGAAAATTGTAAGTTGTCTGCGGAGTTCGTGGACAGTGTCTGTGGATGTCTTGACTTTTATAGGTGGTTACGCACTAAATCTTCTATAACATTCTTTACTGTTCCATTAGGAAAGCCAACTAGTATTTTTGAACGCAACTAGTATTTTTGAACTCTCCATATCATTGCAGAATACTGGATGGATCTGTCTAGAACTGCCTATTGAATACATACTTTACATATTATAGAACAAAATTCGCTTGCTCATGTAATTTTCTATTTTGGAAATGGAATACTTTTCTGCTGTACCTGACGTGCCACAATTTGTGTACGCTAATTTAAAATTGTAAAGACATTCTCTTTCAACGAATATCAATAATTCTTTGAATGAATGTCTTCATGAATATCAAGAAAGTGTTCGAGCCATTATTTGGAAATTAATGGGCATCAGAACTCAACGAATCATTTGTAATAACCTTATGTAATGATTAAATCTGGGTTTCATTATAGATTTAAATAAAAAAATCAAGCATATATTATACTGATGGAATACGTATGTATGTGGCAAGACATGCGACAAGAAGAAAGATTTAGAGATAAATATGATACTGATGAAAATGCATACTGAGTTATTGTTTTATAGTGAATAAATGTAAGTATATATATATATAAATAAACCATCATCATAGAATGGCAAAGGAGAAGTCTATTGAATTTAATTTGAACTGAATACGTATATTACACTAACTAATAAAATCTTAAATTTTACCTCCGAGTACCAATTCCGCTGAAGCCTGAGCAGAATCTTCAGCGTTTCTGACAAAACATTGATATACTCCCCTGTCCTCCCTTCCAACAGAGTTGATGTGGATTATGTCACGTGTAAGCATCCTCACTCTTCCGGAATTGTCAGCCAAAGTTCGCGTATCCTTCATCCACGTGACGGAATCTACGGGAAATCCGGAAATGTTGCACTTCAGGGTGACCGGCTTCTCGGCATCCACAAGGATCCGTTTGGGGTGCAGGTGAGCTGATAATGGAGCTGTAATGAAAGCACGATTTTGAATTAGAGAGCGGATCACTGAATCAACCACTTTGGCTCTGGAGATAGTCTTCTCCGAGTAATGAGATAGATTTGTTTACACAGCTGGCTTTAATTACGAATTTCTTGTCTAAAATTGCTGAGGTATAAGAGGGCAATTATCGTCTAATTTGGGAGGAGGTGTTGAAGCAGATAGAGAAGGTAGAGGTATGAATGTCATAAAGCTCCGTGGATTGCAGTTTCTCCGTGGTTTAATGGACACAATGTGCGAGAGAATAGAAGTTAATTTGGATATGCAAGACTAATCCCTGTTGAAGAGAGTCTTGAATAAGTTAGCTCCGAGAATGGCATAATTACTTGTCGGTTGATTATTTGAAAAGAAAAACACTCATTTTCTTTTCTGTTATTGAAAAAGTATAAGGATCAATAAGAATAACTAGAATACATTTTAAAATAATTTGAATTGAAGTGCGTAAATGGGACATTAGAAATCTCTTTTGTTAATTACAATAATATTGTAAATATTCATAAAATTATAAACTAAACATATCATCCGTTAAAGTTTTTAAACTATACCAACTCGATATAGATTGAAATTAAAATAAAAATTTTTAATTAATAAATAATACGTTTATTGTATTTAATTGCTTAGATTGTTAAATGGTTATCGCTGATCAAGTGCGATAGCTAAATTAAAGATTTTACGTTTTGCCAAAGAGCAAAACAGTGATGAATCGTTATTTGAGTCGCAGACCATAAATTTAATATAAATTAGAGACAAAAACAACAACAACTTATGTTTCGTGCAAAGCAGGACATTCCAGTTGAATGGATGATAAATTCGCGTTAACTACATAAAGGTCCAAACATTTTGGAAAGTTATTTTTAATTATTAATAAATTTCAAAGACATACTTTTCATTGCAAATAACCAGACACATAAGTCTTTTTTTGTTTTAATATCTTTCTTACACCAGAGAAATCTTAATTTAAATTTTAATTAAGTTAAAATAAACTTCAATTGTCTGCGTAACAAATAATTATTTAGTCTGACACGTCTGATTATAGTTATTATCACATTAGTCATAAAATCTAAGGCTTTTTAGTAGTTTTTATTTTATATATCTTTTTTGTATATGTTCTCACCATTTCTTCTCATTCAGTTCTCTCTTCATCCAGGAAAGAGATTTTATGCACCTATGTAATAAAGCGAAACGTTTTAACAATCACTACCAACAGGATTTCTTCAATCTTTCGCTGGCTGATTGCCTTGTTTCATTAAGAAGAAATGCACGAGTTACATGTACAGTCTGTCTTTCAAAAGGAAAGCTCTCGCCAGTTAGTTTGCAGCTGTCTGTTGCCGTACAAACGAGCCTTGACCCATTTCTCGTAGGGGTGTCTTGAAGATTTTCTTTTCAGTTTGCCATCTTGGCTCATTTAAAGATGAACTGGCAACCCTTGATTCGTCCCTGTTTGAAATATACCAGCCCTGTTGCTATAGCGACCGCCACATGCCAGATACTGTGGCTGGAACTGTTCTTCTCGTAAACAGACAGTACCTTTGCTTGTTTCGATGTCTACCGTTCCTGCTTTCAACTAGTCCCCAAATTGAACTATATTTATTTACCATAAGCTTTGAAGCTTATAAATCAAGTCTGCAAAATGTCTTAGATAGGTAAGAATGCAACTTGAATAAATGTAAACACAAGCAACTTTTAGCTAAAGCAAATAAACGCCAAGTTTAATAACTTTAGTTCATACTACAGTATAGCTTTTTCAGGTGCAGACAGTAAACTGGCTAATATAATCCAGCTGTCTCGTCGTTAGGCCTGGGCTTAAATCGCGGGAACTAAAGAGAGCATGTTTGTTTGAAACGTCTTTGCGGAATGAGGGCACTTAAAATTCTGCAGTCCAAAAGTTCTCTTGAAAAATTATCTAGAATGAAAAAGAAGTAAGAAATTTCGAAGTTCTGAGCTTCAGGTATTTTGAATTCATGCTATTAAAGAGTTGTCCGGAAAGCAAACTCCACGACCTTTGACTAACAGTAAGTATCCTATTCGGGTTTAATAGCAATAACACTATATCTATTACACAAAAATTGAAACATTAACAATAATCCAAACAATAATCACACTATAATCCAAATAGTAACATTATGTTTATTACCCAGCAAGTTGTGATCTTGACTTAAGTGCAAGCAAAGCACCGTTAACTAAATTTTAGTTCGTTATTTTAATGCACTGAAATTATTTCATATATATGTAATCTAAATCTTTTTATAAAGAAAACTTGTGAGATTTAATTTAAATTTTCCTAACAATTATCTTTATGTGGCTGTCGTTCCTTTTAGTTTTGCTTCGTCGCGTAGTCGTTCAGTCTAGAGGGTTATACAGATTTTTAGGTCAAGCGACGCAGTATAAAATCAAGAGGATATTTAACAAATGATTCTGAATAGAATTATGGCCACTATCATCCGAACAGAAGTTGAACCCCTAAAGTTGATCACATTTAGTAAGTACTGAAAGTTAGGTGTGTTTTTATGTCACATACAGACAGTGTTGTAGCTTAGCATAAAGTTGTCGAATTTGAAACTGGCCAATAGATTTTAGATTAAACAGAGAGTTGCTGTCAATGATAATTAAATTAATTGTTTTGTTTTAGTTCAGTTGCCATCCCAAAAGTCGTGGGCTCACCAGCGACCGAGCAGTAAAGCTGCTGAATACTCGTAGTTTCTACTTGGGTTCTATTCTAGGGAAACGGGCTGGCTCAATGGGCGGTTTCGTGGTTTTCCGTATATGTAGCGTGTATACGAGTCAGTTTCCCGTTAGAGAGTCCTTCATGAACGCATTCCTTTTCTTAGGCAGATAGCCTTTGCATACTTTACCATAATTAACTAAATCAGACCACCAGTCGTGAGAAATAAAATTTTAGGTTATTTATCTTTTGATTTATATTTTGAGTCTTCAGTAAGCATTAAAGGCGGTAACACGCCAACTAGCTGAGCAATATCTACAGTTAGCTATTAGGTGTAAGCAAGTAATTTGAGTTGTTAAGCTGTTAAGTTGAATAAGTTCCTTTAAGTGTTATAAACTCACTATCAGACTTCATAATGAGTAGATTGCGATTTATGACAAGAGAAGCCTTTGTAAGAATAATAGATGCTAAACGCTTTAACATGAAATTTAATTAATTTGGGAATATTTTTAAAGAGTGTTAATGTATTATAAAATTTTAAATTACCTGTTACTGTTAGCAAACTCTCCATTCGTTTTTCTCCAGCGCTGTTGTTTACAACGCAGACATATGTTCCGGAATCTCTTACATTAACTTGCTGGAAATATAATGATCCACTCAAAAGTATAACCCCCGGTCTGGCACTGACAGGAACTAATCGAACTCCATCTTTTTTGTACCACCTGGGAAGAGAGAGGAAAAGAAAAATCTAAAACTTCTGTTAAACATTTGCACAATATCCATAAACATTCTAAGCAAACAGATTGATTAATACTTATTACATACGAAGTGTTTTGAATAATATTACTGAAGCCATAGTTTTCCATTATATTTTGAGAAAAGATAAATAACACACGTTTCACAATTCACATTAATGATCAAATATTGCATCATTAGATCATAAAAGTTTTCAGATGGATTTGAAATTATTTCTACAAAATATGAAGTATTATGTTTGCATAATTGCATAATCAATCAAATGTTTCCTAACAAGAAGTCGCCCATTGTTGAAATTTCAAAACTTATATTGCGAAACTTCATCATACCATACGTTTGATTTTCAGCAGAATCTTTCTAGAAAAAGTTCTGATATAAATACCGCAGACAAATAATGACATTTAAAGTAATGCGATGTAATTTAGTTAGTTTATATATTTACTGAGATTGCCTTCAGATAAAGGAATATAAATATAAATCTTTTCGGTTTAATGTTGCAATTACTTATAAGGGAAAAGAAATGCCATTTCCACAGGATGATTTAGAAAGAATAAAATGTAGCAGCATATATAATTACCAATTTATATCTACGGGTAACAGGCTTATAAATTTTCATTTGTTCGTTAGAACGTTCAGAATTTAGCTACTTGTTTCTTTATCCTTTACAGGAAATCAACGTATTATTTATTGTAGTTACACAAATATTAAGTTACACATAAACTGTAGTTACACATACATTGAGTTATTAATTTCTTTATAAGTAATTTATGTTAATAGAAGGATTACTTTGCAAAGTACTTATAATTCACCGAAGTATTTTGCATGTCTATAAAATTAATTCCCTTCAACAGGGTATTAAAGTTGGGAGTAAAATTACTAATGCAGATCGTAAGGTTGAGAACTAATGTGCATGAAAATAGTGACTCTGAGATTACTTTTGTACTGCAATTTTATGAAGTGAATTGCTTAGCTTTTCACTCCATTTGCTCTATGCGCTATACACTTTTATTGAGTGAATTGAACAACTTTATTGAAAACAACGTTATGAAAATGAGACTGAATCATACGCTACTAATTCCTTTAACTATTAGAAAATGTTCCTGCATTCAAAGTTTCTTTTTCACCTTATTCATTTACTGTCAGGCTATGGCAACAGTCTTAAAAGTTTCAGCAAAAATAAATAATTTTACCTTATAACGCTGAATACAGAAAATAAAAACCTAATGTAATCTGTCCTTTATCAATTATGCTTAATATTTATATTATTATACTGAAATGCACAAGTACTTTCATTAATATATTTAATATTCAGTTCTGCAGATTCGAATTTTCGGTTGATCTCAGAAAAACGTAGTAACTTGAAAAACTGAGCTTTTGTATATTAGTTTAGAAATGCTTGTTAAGTAAGACTTTTAAAACATTTTGCATTTATTACATCGATAACATGAAATTTATAAGATCAATAAAAACATTTTACTGTATTAAAATTTTAGCTTATATTAAAACAATGAATAAATAATTAAGTATAACAAAACAAGTTTACTGAATTTGCTCCAGGAATGATATGTTTTCTTATCAGCGCCTTTACAGACAAAATTGATTATAGATGATGTTCGTGATTTCTCATAACCACATCTTCCCAAAATATTGGCTTTAAAAGAGTACTGCAAACTTTTAATTTCGATTCAGGAAACTCAGAGTATTGTACGTATAGATAATGGCAATTTGAACAGAAACATTGCCCAAACCAGATATATTTGTATTTCTCATATTTTTAAGGAATAGGAAAAAGACTTTCTAAATTTACAAAAAGAGACCTCGCTTTAATGGAAGACAACAAAGATGGGCAATACGATTCTAAATACAAAAACAGAATCATATTAACCTTGCTTAATATTGCTTTCCTAATATAATGAATACGAAAACTTATTTAAACATATATATATATATGTAAGATATAACAAAATACGATAGCTGCTTTAAAAAAATAATTGGCGACCTCAAAATTAGCATTCTAGATTTGGTGTTCTCCACCTAAATTCATCTATTTTAGCAAATTCGAGATCTTTCTATTGTTATGCAACGCTACGTGAAAAGGGCAACTAAAACTAAAATTAACCAATCGCAGATTAGTTGTACTTGTACACCAGATTTAGTATAAATACTCTTGACACAATAACTACGTCATTATTCTGCGTCATTCCTTTTTTAACTTCCGCCTTGCAAACATCTCTGTGCTGCTATGCCCCTCTTCATTCTTATTCTAAGATGATATAACGAGTATATAAAAAATATTGTAATTGCTTATGATCTAGAAATATATTATTTATTAAGAAATGATTTGAGCGAAAATAAAGATTGGTGATTTATAAAAATCCAGTTTTTGTTATCTTCATCGGTATGCCTTAACCATCAGCCATGACGGACACCGAAAGCTGGTAAGAGTTCCAGTATCTTCTTCTACGCATTAAAAATATGACATATATATTAATCCAGAAATACAGAAATAAGAGTAAAATAAATTCCATTAAATGTGCGCTAATTGATGCTATAAATAAAATAAATGAGGAGAAACAAACCCTGGAGCCGAAAAATTCCAAATAAAACAGAGTAAAAATTAAAAGGAAGGATAATTTTGACACGTTATTGGTTGTCAAAGAATGTATATGGGGGGGTTTCAAAACTAATGGAACAAACTTTATGGGATAATAGGATTAGCCGAAACAAGTAATTTGCATCTTAGAATGCATCTGTGTTTATTAACTGGCAAGGTGCTAAAGAATGTTTTCTTTCTCCACATGCGTCATCTTTCACAACGCAAAATATAGTATGCCGCTTTCAGAAGCGCTTGTAAACACGGGGAGTTTTAACTTGTACTGACATAATTTTATAACCATTATTTTGCACTTTTTTCTGTGATCTGGAAGTTTCTCGCCTGGTGGTGTTTATTAGTCTATGAATTTTATGTATGATGTTTTAATTCATAGTGCAATCGGTGTTATCTCAAATCATTAAGATCCAAAGCCAATACATGCCATGAAGCTTTAGTAATTGTTTTCCCTGGCGTGGACAAGTTGCACCCTCTGCGATTTTTGAACTAAATGGTTAGGCTTTTTAAATTCATGCACTGTTATTAGCAACTTGGGATGAGTAAATATGCAAATGAAGAAAAACAAACATCATGATTTATCTTTATGTTGTAAAGAAATGGCGTATGTGAGGAAAACAAAATGAGCATCTAGTGCTTAAAATTTAAACGTGCGACAAGCAATCTATGATTAAAAACGCTGATTTCGATGTGCTCTATCATTCCTAAAAACCTGTATATACGTACATATACATACATATGCATCTAATATTTTAGCAGCAATATTGCTTGAGTTTTATGCATCAATCAATTTCTTGTCTCGTGAAAAGGTAAAAATTAGATCAAGAAAACGAACAAAAACTTCGAAAAAAAAATGGTTTATTAGATTTATGTTTAATTATTTTTTACATTACTATTATTAATTTTAATCCTACAAACATAAACAAGTTTTCAGAAATACAGTCCTATATTCCAATTGCATAAAAGTTCCGTTTTAATGAACATGATGGCTGCGCTTGGTATATGAACTCAGTTACTATTTTAGCTTTTGGCATAAAACTGTTTAAATTAATATATTGAAAAGTACTATCTATTTCATTCACGGCACGAATCTCACAGTCAGCGGGAGAACTAATTGTCTTAAACATTTTGAATGTGCACAGCAAACTGAAAACACAACATAGAGCAACCAAAATGGCGACAATTGAAAGTCAGTGAACAAGAAAGATTAGTTCGCATGCGCGGGACGCCTATCACATCGCTGCAACGGCGCTAGAATGAAACGGTACTTAGTTTCCGAATACTCTACGTATATTAAATAATTTTATTATATTATTGCTTTGTTATTTATTTTATACTAGCAGCTGCTCGGCCAGCCTTCGTCTGGCTTTTAAGTGTACCGGAAAAATGCCTAAAGAGAACACCAAACATTAAACTTGAAAACTGCACAGAATTTTACTCTGCAGAACAATTTTATACAAAATGAAACAAACAACAACGGAAAAAAAATTCAGTTAAAAATGCATTACATATAAAAAGCATACAATGAAATAAGCAATATCCCTTCATACAAATATTAATTATTTTAATAAATAAATTAACCAACTTCCTGCTGCCTTCTCTAGACAAACGTCCAGTATCCAAGAGAAACATTAAATTTAAAAACTGCACAGAATTATCTCCCTCATTTTTCCGGGTGGCAATAGTGCTGATATCAGCAGCAATGGCTGCGTGCCATTGTTGTTCATATAATGAGAGAAAATCATCAATTTTATACTATTTCGTTAAAAAAATCATTCGAATTTTGAAAAATCGATGTGCACTGGCTCTTGTCTAGATACATCTTGTGTACCAGATTTCATAGGCTTGGGTCTATTAGCTTACGCGCAGTACGAACGAAACACACCTACACACACAGAAAGACTCGTCCTTTTAAATATAGATATGTAAATTAATTAAACAATTTACCTTTGCAAAAAGAAACAATCTTTCAATTTCTTAAACTGTTCAATAGAGTGAAATCTTGCTTTGCTGTAGCCCATTATGTCTTAAAATGACGCGATTTCGTCAGAAAACATAAAATTAAAAAAACAAATCTAATTCGAATTTCGAAAAACTCGCTTCGGGGTGCACTGGCTCATGCAAAAAAATCATGCAAAACTTTTCAATATCTTACAAACAGTGAAATAAGCAAAACATAACATGAAAGAAACTCAAAAAACAAAACATTTCGCGCAGAATTTTACTCTGCAGAACAACTTTATCAAAAAAGAAATCAACAAAAATGTATTATATATATATAAAAAATGACAATGACGTATGCAGTATCCCTTAATACAAATATTACTTATCCTAATAAATAAATTAACCAACTTCCCTTTGCAAAATCTTAAGAACTCAAATGGTATAAACAGATTAAGAACATAAACAGATTCAAAAATATCATGCAAAACTTTTTTATAATTAAAATTATATATAATTAAAACATAATATAAAATATTACAATGAAATAAGCAATAT
>KK119103.1:293724-307535 GCA_000611955.2 Stegodyphus mimosarum
ATTACAATGAAATAAGCAATATCCTTTGATACAAATGTTAATTATCCTAATAAAGTAATTAAACAATTTACCGTTGAAAAAAGAAACAACTTTTTAATTTCTTAAACTTTTCAGTCTCTTAAAAACAGCAACATAAGAAATACGATGAAAAATTGTTGCCAAACCGAAATTTTTAAAAGAATGAAACTATTCAAAATGATGCAATTTCATCAAAAATCTATCAACAACAATAAGAAAGGAAAATTGTTGCCAAAACTACATTTTAAAATATCTGAGATGTGATAAGTGTATTCGGAAGCTTCATTTAAAAAATTTAAAAAAAATACAGAATATTATTATTTTTCCAAAATTCTTTTTTTAAAAGAAGTCGAAAGGATTAAAGTTCAATGTGTCCAAAAATCAAAGGAAAATAAACAGCACATTTTTTAAAATAAGTTTTTTTTTTAAAAATTCCGCTGAAAAGGTGTTAAGCTCACCTTCCTAAATAAATTTAATCGATTTATTGAAATACGAAATTTATTTTAAGTTCGTAAAATAGCTCAGTGTCTACGCTTCACGACGATGTAAAAATTAAATGTATAGAGTGAAATCTCGCTTTCCTGTAGCCCATTATGTCTCAAAATGACGCGATTTGGTCACAAAACATAAAATAAAAAAAATTCTAATTCGAATTTCGAAAAGATCGCTTCGAGGTGCACGGGCTCTTGTGTAGAAACACCTATTTTCGTGTCACCTATTCGTGTATTTCTTGTGTAGATTCATCAAATTTCGTGGCCCTGGGTCTATTAGCTAACTCGCAAAACGAACGAAAGACACACACAGACAGACTTTTTGTTTTATTATATGTAGAGATGATTTCTTCCTTACTACATGACACCGATCCGTAGTAATAAATAGTTAATTAACAATTTTATTAATGCATTTTGTAATCAATGGTATCTTGATTATGTCGATGCATTGCTCGTGTATATTCGGCTATCGACCCCCAGTCGACCTTTTAATCATCACTGAATGCCTTTAAAACTTCACCAGTCCCCAGGGGCTCAATATCCATCTCACTCGGAACTGAGGCTTGAAGCAAAATATTTTCTCTGGGAAGTGAAATTTTGCTATTGTCACATGAAAATATGCCATGTCTTTTTAAATAAACTAAGAAATAAAAAAATATCGGCTATTGCAGTTACTAATTTTTAAGTACCTACAGTTTTCAATATTATTATCAAACGCCAAGTAATCTTGTTCTCCAGCTACGCGTACAATCTTATGCGCTTTACTATAAGCTATGTACTTTGTTATAAGTTTAAATTTAATATTTGAAATACGTCAGCTCTGGAGAAGTGTTTAGCATTACTGTTAACTATGCAAATCTGTCCCTCTCTGTTATTATGTAACGGCAAACTAAAATATTGGGGCTTTTGAAACTTATCATGTATGAAGGCATAATATGTATGAAAATATTGGGGCTTATTATGTATGAAAAGGAGGTAGTGCTGTCAATTTAGCGGCCTTCGAAGACATCTCAGTTAGGCATTTTTTTTAAGTTTTCAAGATTTTAATTATTTGAAGTCCAAGTTTATACTGCTTTCATTTCCATTAAAAACGAGCATGAATAACGCACTAGGAATTTATAAATAGTGCTAATTCATTTACAGTTAATTTAATTGATATAAATTTAATTTATATTAATATTATTCAAAGATTTGAAGATACTAGTTTTATTAATTTTTATTCTTACTCGTCAAAAAATATTTTGCACTAAAAATAGTCTCTTTGTTTTTAATACATTTTTATGTGAAGAATTTATTTTCTGCAGCTGAAATTTATAAGAAAAGATACTATTGATCAATGAGATTCTACAACGCGTGACGAAGATAACTTCTCTCCAAAGCTGTATATCAGAATCGAAGGGCCGTCACGTTGCCCGCTATAGTAAGATATAAAGTAGTTTTTAATTATTTATGTGCAAACTTATTTTTATTCATGCGTCAAAGAAAATTTTATTGTTTTAGTTATTATTATAGTTATTGTATTAATATAGTATTTATTGTTATATTGTTGTTCACTATAAAAGTCTGAATTACTTTTCAAATTTTTGCCACCAAATATTAGAGCCCTGTATTATATTTAAAGAAATTAAATAATAAAGAAGCTGCATAAATGTATATATGTTTCTCGCATTGTGGTAAGCAATGGTACCTTAAGCTCTCCAATTTTGAATAACGTACATTTTCACCCGAATATGAAATCTGGAAGCCCGAATTTGGAATTTGTTTTATTATCTATTTCAGATTTTGTCAGACCTTAAAGAACAGCAGAACCTTTAAAGAATTTTTTATTAACAAACGCAAGGATTTCAAAGCGAGCAATGGCAACACTACGAAAAAAAAATTTATCTCCAGCTCGCGAGATTGTGTATCGGAAATTCTAAAGGTATGCTCATTTTAAAATTATTTGCGATGTTACTGTTGAATTGAATTTTATGGTTTAAGTGCAAAGAACATTATATTTAATAAATAAGGGTAACACACAAAACGTTAAAAAACGCCCCTTTGGGCGTAATGTAAAATCTGAAAGGTTTCTTTTTTGTTCTATTTTCAGCCTAAAGAAGAGGTAGCCCAGAAGAGATATTAGTCTCGAAACGGTTTACTATAAACGGCGTATCACTTTTTAAATTGTTGCTATCAAATGTCATAGCCCTATATTATATTTAAAGAAATTAAATCATGAAGAATCTGAATGAATGTATGTATGTTTCTCGCATTGCGAAAAAAAGATGTTACCTAGAGCCATTAAATTTTGAATAATGTAATGCTCCATCCGAAATTACGCACTTGGAAACGCAAATTTTGAATTTCGAATTTATTTTATTGCCTATTTTATATTTTGTAAAACTTTACGGAATTTTTAATTAACAGATTCAACGATTTCAAAGCGAGCAATCGCAACACTATACGAAAAAAAAAACACTTTTATCTCCAGGCGCGCGAGACTACCTGTCGGAAATTATAAAGATATGCTGTTTTTAAATATTGTGTGATATTGCTGTTGAATTGAATTTTATGTGGTTTAAGTGCGAAGAACATGATATGTAATAAATAAAGGTAACACACCAAGTGCTAAAATTCTGCGCTTTGGGTACTAAAATCTGTTTCCTTTCGTTAAGAAAAAGAAAATAATTTTGTCTCGTCAGCTGCTTTCAGAATGCGCATCTGGCCCACATAAATTTTAGTTTGAGAACTGATCTAGAGTACACTACTACATTAAAATTAATTTATAATACGTATATAGCAAAAAAATAAATCAACAAATGGAACAACTCACAGGATATACAATTTTATTGAAAAGTATTACGAATCTTTACTTTCGAAATAATAATATAAGTGATTGCAGAAATCAAGTCGATTCGTTACTTTATTAAAGAATAAATTTCCACAGCTTAATTGCGGTTCTTAAATAACATTTCTAACCCATCCTACGCAATTGCGGTCCTTATTCCAGCAGAAATGCTTTTAGGAAAATTAAAGAATGGAGTTTTTGTGCATCCCAAGCGGTATGGATTTATTCCATTTGAGGAAGAAATCGTAAAAGAATAAAACCATTTACATCTGAATGACATAAAAAATCAACCAAATCTAATTACTTGTACTTTCGAAAAGGTTTTGTTGCATTTTTTAGAATTCGAGCTATTGTTTTGTTAGCAGTTCCTTCCCCTTCTCATCTCATTAATGCCTACAATTTATAAAATCGGAAGAAGGCCAATTTAGATAATTGATATTTTCTTCATTGCGTAATTTTTTTATTCTTATTTTCCTATTTTAATGGTAAACCTTGTTCTTGTGTTTAAGAAAGGGAGGGTGGTTGTCAAATAAAAACCAAGCAATATCTGTACCCTAATTTTTATTTCAGAAAAGACTTTTTTTTTAAATATTTCTCGAAGGAATAGAAGGTATTTTCATTAGGTGTGAAGAATGATTTCATTGGTGAAAGAAAGGAAAAAAAATCTCTTTAATGTAACCCGCCTTGATGCAAAAACTGTGAAATGTAATTTTCAAATAAAAAATGCCTTTCCAGATAATATTGTTAAGAGAAGAAATACATTCTTTGGACGATAAGAGATATGATGATTTTCATTAAATCGGAATTTAAGAAAGTAATACAAAAATCAAATTTAGTTCACAATTAAATTAAGAAAAGATTTGGAGAAAAAAGAACACTTCAATAAAAACCATTGCTGCAGATTTTATTATTATTCGTAGGTGTACAGAGTTTTAAATGGTGGTATTTTATGTTAAAGCGTATGTTTCTTGAATTTTTTAAGATAATAGTAAGCGTTTTAAGTCCATTAAAACACTTCAATTTTGAAACCTTGCCAGCAAACAATGGAAAATGCAATTGTAATTCTATGTCGAAATGATTCTAAATAAAATTTAGGAAGAAAATCATCTTTTTAATTACCTGGGCTTCGTCAATCCGATTACTTATCTAATTAGATCTGTATCTTGGTAAAGAAGTCGTAAGGAACTAATGACCACTTTTTACTAACCAGTGATCTTATGTTTTGAAACTGCCCCTCCTCGTTTTTGTTTCCCGCAATGAGGTAGAAGGATACTGTAGTTAAATGAAAGTATTTAGATAGAGCGTGTTCTGACTACTGTTTCCTCTTTTCACTGGCAAAAATCAAGCAAACGACGCGAAACACGTCCCACAAATGTTCGATCGGCGCGAGATCTGAACATCTCGGTGTCCAAGGAAGCAAAATGGTACTTTGCAAGTTCTTGTCTGCTGATGATTACTGTGTGCATTTGGACAATATCTTGTTTAAATTACCATTCTGAAATCTCCAGGGTAGGGTAATATAGTGTTTTAACCTGTACATCATCGTGCCTCTGATACGAACTAGACGTGACTGGCTATGCATGCATATGATGCCCCAAACTACTATGCTGCACTGTAGAGCAGTATAACTCTCAACAGTCGCAGTAGGGTTAAAACTGTCTCTACATTGCGTCCAGACTTACTTGGCGATTTCATTGGAGAGATAAAGACAAGATTCGTCGTTGTACATTAGGTTTGTCTCTGTCCCGAGACTACTACAGTCATTGATGTAGGTGGTTTTGCTTCAGTGCCAGTCTTCGTAAAAAGCGGCATCACGAAAAGCCGCTTTCAACCAATCGTCTAGAAGTTTCTTGATGGTTTTGAAGTATCAAAAGCTCCCTGCATATTCTGCACAATACTCCCAATTGTACTTTATGAGGCCGCCCCCACATACCCACGGATGTATCGATCCAAGCGTGCTGATGTCGGTCTAGATGTGCCAGTACCCAAAACACTCATTGCATTCCCTCCTTCAATCTATCTTCTCTAAATCCTTTACACAATGGACGCATTCAGATGTGTTTCAGTTGCGATATGACGAACGCCAGAGGAAGGGGCTCCCAGACCAGGCTGTCTTGAGGCTGCCTTACACGGTTTATTAATGTACCAACCTTTGGATGCAATCCGAGGGGGCGCCATACCCTGATCAATCCAGAAGTACTTAAATCAATCACTATGCACGCTTAATATAAACTCAAAGTACTGTGGTGGACGGCAAGCATTCACCGAAAAACCAAAGTAACAAGTTTGACATCGTCGTCTCTCTGTATTGACTGAGGGGAGCCCATCCCATCTCGGACAACCTTCGATATCCATCATGTAACGGCCCCACAACCAAGGGGCAGATAAGCTAGTACCCGAACGGTCCCTGCCAAGCCTGAAACTATCACCAAATAAACGATGGTTCCAGTCCTCTGAAGACTGCTTTTTTTACCCCAGAGGTCGAGGCTATCGAGACATTGGTCTTGTCAGTTTGCTGGACAGAATCTCGGGTTTCCTCCAATAAATGGTCGGTTTCGGAATTTCCAACCATGTCGACCCCAGGGATGGTGTCCGACATAATCAGCCCAGGCGAACCTGGTTACCAACAAGAAACGCGAGGAGGGCCGTGTCGGACGGGGACAGGAAAGGCTATATGGTAGCGCATTACTGCCCCAGCAGTTGCACCAACTCTCAGAAGATTCAGATCTGAAGGTTACGATATGATTCTCAGAAGGTTCCGATGGGACAAAAGGACTAAACAACCGTAAACAAACTTGAAATGAACCCCGTGATAAAAATATCGGATTGTTGAAATTGGTTTCGGCATCGTCTGCCAGGCATCTTTTTAACGACATGTGTCTTTTGAGTCAAAAAACGATTTGGAGAACCCGTTTTCGAAGGCCACAAAGCGTAGCAATATAGACTCATTTGTCATTTCCTTCTTTTTTATCTTACAAACTTATCACGTGACAAATTTGCATACATAAATCGTTCAGCTGAACTTGCTTTGCATTTCATGTTATAAAACAACCAAACTTCGCGGTGTTGAATTTTGTTTCTTTGACTTGTGTGTTTTATAAAATTTTAAATAAGTTTAATGTACTACATACCCAAATGCTATCTTTTATGAATACTTCAACCATTGTTTTAATTAACGAAAACACGTTCTGTTTCATTAACGAAAATACGTTGGCATATGTTACGTACCTGGTAAAAAATTGCCTATACATTTTCCCTCAGTTTCAGCAGATTTAGCTAGTCTATTATATAGCGGCGAGAAAGTGTCAGTGACTATAACCGTAATAATTTGCTGCCTTTCAGTATTTGGGAACAGTCAGTGACTATAACCGTACCAATTTACTGCCTTTCAGTCATCTTTTCCCGCTTGAAATGCATCCAGGCTTTTAATTTAAGTTGAGCATTAATAAAAATCAAATTTAGTGTTATTATGATATATTTTAAAACTCCAGTCGATACATTTAAAATTATGCACTTTAAGGACAAGAAAGGATGAATATCTATGTTAAATTTTCAAGAAGAGTTTTATCTATTATTTTTTAAAATCAGAAAATTAGTTCGCTTTTGGAATTTTGGAAAACATTTTTGAAAATTTAAATGAGAAACTTGAATAATTATCACGTATAATTAAAATACATTTTGTTTATTCGAGGGAAAGGACTATATATAGTACTCATTTTACGAGACATACTTATAAATTGCTAATTATATTTGTGATATGAACCAGAAAACTGAAGAGCTAATAACAAAATATATCGAAAGTGCTTTCGATTTCTGCTTGTATTTTAATAATATACTTTAATACTACATTTTAATAATATAGTTTCCGTAACGTAGTAATTAAGAATTTCTGTTTTGAGGAGGAAAATTAATAATGCCCTTTTAATCTTTCCTTTGTATTACAGATTATTTATTTCAATATTATTTAAACTTTTAAAACAAATTAGTAAAGTTTCAGATTTTTATATAGTAAGAAATATAAAAATGAACGATAAGTTGTAAAATAAAGAATAGGAACTAGGCCTAATGATTTAAAAAGTATGACGTAAAATGGTGACCTCAAAAGAATGCCAATGCTGATTTTTTGGTTTGATTTATAAAGGAAATTTTTAATCGATAGAAAGTATTCTTTCGATTCGAAAGACGAAAGTAAACGATTTCCGAGAAAATTTCAAACAAACATTAAGAAAGCAAATTTAGGAACACTTAGAATGATTTTGATTTTTGCAAACATTGTTTTGATGCGCGATAACCATTTTCTCATTAATGATATTTTAGTGATATTTAAATAATATACATTAAATGGATATAAATGTAGATTAATTGATCTAAATGTTATTTAGATGCAGTAATCATTAGGCAAATTTCCGTAATATCGGAAAAACGTTTATGGGATATTTATTTCAGAAGTCTGTGCTTTCATGGAGAACGTGTTAAGATAAATTTCGCTCGTATTTATATTACATTTCAGGAAGTCATTTACCACAGAAAATCAAATTCGACATTACACTGCCAGAGTTTATCTGCTTTATGCATTTGCTAGCCATTTTAACGTACTGCAGGGATTGATCGATAAAACTGATGAAACTGTATCTAGAATGCAACAGTTGATTTAGTGTAGTTTACGATTCTTCATGGAAATAACCTTGTTCAATCATTAAAAGTATTTTTATTTACTGCTCCTGCAAAAAAGTGGCTACTCATTTTATAAGAATGAAGGGAGAAATGTTTTCTATCTCTGCCTTCTTGTACCAGACAAAGTCAACAGTGTTGACTCTAGTGAACTGTGAAGGCTATAGAAGGCACCCAAGACTAGTTTACATGTTTTCCAAACTAGTCTGTGGATAGTTTTACGGTGTGAACTGGTGCACTGTCATTCTAATACAAGCATGACCTTCAGGATAAATGTTTTAATAATTGGGTAATCTTAGTCCAATTAAAAACTATTTATTGTGGTGTGATCCTCAAAACCAGCAACTGTTTCCAGAGATTTGCATAATATTGAGGTTCAGATTATCACTAATCAATCCCTGCTCCATGTGCTTTTCAAGAGGTTCATTGCTCATAAAATTTACAGATTTCGTCGGAAAAGTGAAGGTGAGAAGTTAGATTCACACGCTGAACAATACAGAGTTTGTGTTATATAACTAACCGCATTTTGTGATTCTGACACAATTAAAGAACAGTTTTACAACATTTATCATTAACAGGTTATCAGCGGGTTTGCTGCAGTTGCCGACTGTGAATATTAATCTTGAAAATAGCGTAAGGGTAATTTTGTATTAATAGATGCATGTAGAAAAATAATTTCTGCCGCAATTTGAAATATGATTGTTTTGTACTTTTTGGCTACAATTCCTTTTTAACACTCCAACATCCTTTCCATATAACTTCCTCTTACGTCATTGCTCCGATTATCTTTTGACTCTCGATTAGACTGTCTTTTGTCTAGGTATACAGACATCCCCTTGTGTTCCTCGATACATCAAGAAGACCACTTGCTTTGGTAATCAGTTAGACAAGTACCAATAATTATCCTCTTTTAACCACTGTTATATAACCCATTTATATCGCATAATTTTCAATGCTTACGATTAGTACTTCTGAAAATTCAAATTCTGTAGTCTGTTACTGTTGACAAAAATTGGAATCTTTCAGTTTCCCAATTAGGCGAACACTTTGGTTTCAAATTTGGAGAATTATATTCGTTTGTTGTTTCACTATCATTGTCATTTGAATAGAAGCGTAGAAAAGGTAAAATTTCCATCATTCACAGCAATAAAATACTAATTCGGATTTCAGGTTTGTTTTTCATGATAGATACTGAATAATTCAGTTTTATTTTAATCAAACCATATTTACTTACTTATACAGTTACGGATACTGTATTAAAACAATTTAAACGAATCTGTAAGAATAGCATTCATTTTCATATTATGGGTAATAAACAATAAATACAACATAATAAACTTGAATTAAAAAGTTATTTTTTTCGTTAGCGTAAATTTTTAATATTCATCATTTTAAGAACTGGTAACTAGAACTTCAACAAAGTTCTGAATATCTGTTTACACAGTAGGAGATAAAAGACAATTAAACAATACTGGAAAAAAGGATTCCTTTGTTATGAAACAGACTTTCTATTTTTAGAGATGGGAATTATATTCACATTAATACATTATCTGCCATTTGTGATGAACGTAAAACAGTTCTGAACATCAGTCAACTTTGTTAAAAGGCATAAATCGGTATAAAGAATATTTCGAAAATAAATATTTTAAAGGAAATCGTATTTAAATATATGTTTTGCAAATTTTAGTAATTTCTGTATCCCTTATACAGTATAATAATTACTTATGAAATTAAAAAAAGCTAGAATTTAAAGTTACATATTTCCAAGTCATAGCATGCTATTAATTCAGTATTTATCAACGTATAATATTATGACTATTTAATTAGCCACAGAACAGAAACTGTAAAATCATTCCTGGGTCATTTAGAATTTCTATAAACCTTTACAAGGTGTTCCAAAGCAAGTTATAAGCTTAATATAATAAGCTCAGTATTACCAATTTATCGTATTAAGTTTGTGATTAGAACTTCGATGAAATCCTTTATTAAAAAAATCAAGCAAGTATCTATCAGTTTTTGCTTCATGTGCAGTTATAACTTTAGTTTCCTGCTATTGTATGAATATTTAATGCAGGAAATACAGCATTCACCTAGCATCTTTTTTTATTTTGAAAGCTACACTCTAGCACCATACAGGGCATATTTCATCTAATGGTAGCAATTTAAAGAATTTTTTATTTGAATTGCAGTAAATATAAAAATAAGGAGAGAAATATATTGTCGAGGATTTAGGTATTATAGAGACATTATAATTTTTGCTGTTGAGAGACGTGAAAAATGAGGAATGACTTCGCCGGGACTCGAACCTTGGACCTCTCGAATATGTGCCGAGTGTGCTGGCCATTAAACTACGAAGGTATGCTAAGAAGGCTTGAGAAATACCTTATATGCTACCCCTTTTAAAGGGCGACTGGTGATTAAGGGACCCAATCGTCAAATCCTGGTGTTTGAGAATCATCATCCACCACCATTTTTAGTTCGAGTGCCACTGTAGAGACATTAGGTTATTTCGAAGCAGGAGTCATGAAAAATGAGCAATGCCCTCGCCGGGACTCGACCCTCGGACTTCCGAATACGCGCTGAGCCATTACACCACGAAGGCATGCTAAGAAGGCGGGAAAATTCCTTACAGTATATTAGGCGACATACAGTATATTAATACGTATAGTATATTAATACGATCACGTTTGTCCACAGATATTCCGATAACACTACTCGAACGATAACATTAAACAAGGAGAAAACATATCCTTCAGTAACGGAATTTAATTAGTTTAATATAAATACGACAAAAAGCATATAAGTAAGCATTTTAATAAACTATTAATTAGGAAAATGCGAAAATTTGCTTAAATTATTCTTTAGCGCAACAGTTCGTTTATAAACTGTTCATATCATTTTTGAAAATTATTTAATTGATGCTGTACCCCTGATATCGATACTCGGAGAGCATCCCTCTTTAGCTGGAAGAGAACTCGGAAATGCAAAATTTTAAAATTAAGCAAAAAAGCAACTTTAGTTTAGCGTAGAAGTTTCCAAGGGATTTGTTCAAGAAGTTGGGGAAAAAAATTACGCAGAATTGTCGTTTTTTTCTTGCTCATGCAGAAGAGGAACCATTGGCTAATCATCTTAAAAATCGGTACAGCTGTTCAAAATCTGAGCCATACTAAGGTTGCATTTTTTGCTTAGTTTAAAATAGTTGAGTAAAACTGGAAACAAGCTGTTTGGTGACGTAATCCCTCACTTAACTATATTTTTCTGACGCTTAGCAAATTTACCGATTCAGTAAGAGACCTATTTTGCAGGTTTCTGAATGCAAATGGGCATGCTTTCCAAAATTTGATAACATACACGAATGATCACATTAAACGGCCCCCTACTGTAATTTAATGTTACGGAACTCTCTCTTATAAGGTCTCTTAGTTTTATAAAGTTATTTGTTAGCAGCCTTGGAGAACCAGGTACAGAAACCACGTGACGGAGATCAATGAGATGTAGTATCTTCAAAAATGGGTCAAATCGTAAAAGATCGTAAAGTAGACGATCCAGACGTGAGCGTCACTCGGCGGCTGGCTATATTAAGCCTTCTCTACTAAGACGAAATTGTTTAAAACCATTAGAGCAAGGTATCCCGAACAGATGGATTGTTTGATCTGAAAGCCGTCGTTTTCTAGATACTAGTCTCTTGATTTTTTTCTCGTGAGAATATGCCTGAGACAAACTGCATATATTTCGTTTGAACTCAAACCACTGATCAGTCAGGAAGCTAAGACTGTTTTTACCATCAATTTTGAAATGAGTACTGCCTAGATAAGGTCAGACCACCAATGTCTATTCATCTAGGTTTGAAAAATGAAATGATAGAAAAGTTCATAATTCTTTTAACAACTGCCTATATCTTCTCCCTATAATTTTGCAAATCTATCATGGATTTTAGAGCAATCATATGCATTTAAAATTTGAAATAACCTATCTTTTCTCAAGCCAAGCCGAGAAAAGTAATTTTGTCTAATCAAAATAAATCTGTTGTCACATGTATTACAGTGGAATCACTCAAAGACTTTGGAGGACTTCAAGGGATTTCACCATATTTCATCCTCACACTTTTAAGCCACTTTGGTCTTCCGCGGAGGCAGTGGCGGTTTAATTTTTAGCAATGACGCTTATTTAAGTGCTCAGAAATACTGACTAGTTTTTAGGTAGGGACGTTTGGAAGAAGCCTCTACCTAAAAAGGGTTTTATTGCATTTATTATTGAAATATTCATGTTAATGAGGAATTTTCTTCCCAGTAAGTAGAGCTAAGTCGTTAGATTTTAAAGGTTTTTGCATGGAGAAAATCTCTGTATATTTCGCCCAATTTACAGTCACACAGCTGTTAAGTTTATAGCTGTTACACATCTTTCTAAATACAGCACTGCGATGGATAATATATTATCATATAAGTGTGGTTCGCCAGAATTATCGATTTTACCTAGGGCAAGTAGCAGCAGGATTAGAAATCTATAAAATTATTAAATAAATCATTTTTAGGAGTCCCAAGAGCCGCTGAAGCCCTTATAGGACCTCACGAATTTTCGAAGCTCATATCTAGAACGCAAGATCATTTGATCTTTGAACCATCATTCTGGCTCCTCAAACCGCCCCACTAAGGACAAGAGGTTAAGACAGCTGAATAATGAGAATTCGGATTCGATCCCAGACGAACGTGTTGACATAATAGTTGGTGTTCGTGGTGCTGCCGAAGTTCAGTAGACAAACGAGGTTAGGCTCTTTACAACGTTAATATCACTTACTCGCAGAAGTGGAAGAAACTAAGACGCAAATGGAGAAGGCAAGAAATTGCTTTTGAGCATGCTAAAAGTGAGTGGCGTCATACAACGGTATACCTTGCAGTTTAGTAATCTGGGCTTTCGCCATGTATACGAGCCAGTTCCCCTTACAAATTCTTCTACGAAGGCCCGTTTCTTATGCAGACAGCCCTTATGTGCAACGCTGACATCACTTACTTGAAGAAGCTGAAGAAATTAAGACGCCTTTTGAGCATACTAGGAGTCAGTGACGTCATACAAGAGTATACCTTGCAGTTTAGTACTCTTGGCTTTCGCTATGTATACGAGCAAGCAGGTCCACTCAGAAAGTCGTCTACAAAGGCCCTTCCCTTATGCAGACAGCCCTTATGTGCTTTGTCATATTTAAATAATCTAAAATTTTTCCACAAAAATATTACCATGACAATTTGAAGCGGTACTAACAAAAATCCCTTTAGCGTTTTATAAAAGATGGGAATATATTTGGAGCCAGACAATTTCAGTCACATATCTTAAAGCTGAACATTGCACTAAATTTCTGTCCCCCCCTCCACGATGAGAGATGTCTAATCACTTTAGTTTAAATATTAAATGTTACATATTTAGTTATAAAATAATTGTTTTCTTGTTGCCCATGATATAGTTAGCTACATCTGTTCTTTAAATTACATCTCTTAGTCTGAGAAACTTTGTAAACTATTATCTTAACACCATTCAGTCAAATATTTCTTTAAACAGAAGGGTCAGAAATAAATTTGCGTCTGAAGAATAAATTTATTATTTTCCTCCCTTGTCATTGTAAAATTTCAATATAGAATATATCCCCAAACTGTTTAGAAATTCTTTAGAGGAGTGTGTGTTGTTGCAAAGCAGCCGTGCATGGATGAAAAATTGAAGAGAAAGCTATTTCTCGAAAATGTGACAACACTCCTAAGCAAAATATATCGCCTAAGAGGAGCTTTTATTTTCAGGCTTATTTGAATTCTTTTCCTTAC
>KK119103.1:319202-355137 GCA_000611955.2 Stegodyphus mimosarum
ACCTCAGCCTTCCTCCGCATTAACGAGGAATTCCCGGACGCAGGAATGATGAAGAGCCCAGATTTATGCAGGGTTTAGAATGCTCCCATAAACTGCCAGAATTTGTATGCATTTTGAGCTCCCTGAGAATGTGTTCGGTCAATATCGATCTCGTCATACGAGGAATTAGGTTAGAATAGACCTTATAAATCGGAGAATTGAATTTACGCTCGAATGCGGCAGAAGCATACAGTAGTTGCTCTAGGTTGAGTTGCACATGACGAAATTACACTGACGTATGAGATTCCATTGACTAGACCTGGTTACTGGAGATTTAATGCGAAGAACTAAATTGCAACATTTGATGGGGACTTCAAACAAAATTATGGTTACAGAATCTGGAAGCCAGCTACAGAGAATTAATGTGCTACAATATAAACAACATGTACCAAAATTATCCCATTAATATATTATATACTCGTCATCGAATTATCCAGAGTTTTCTTCTTATAATTGAGTTATCATAAAATTCTTCACAGAAGATGACAAATTAAAATCTGAATTTAGCCCTTTTTATTCATGTACGTACTATTCAAAAGTTAGAAAGCTAAAAATTATATAATGTTTAATCTGCATTCTGAACTAACGGTTATCAATGCTTTCAAATAATTCTTAAATAAATGCTTTGTATAAAAATATTATCATAACAGAGACAAAATATTAGTCAAGATTTTAGATGTCTTAGTGTATATAGCAGAGATGGCCAAACTTCAGGACAATGGGAGCCGCATGATAGGTTTTATGAAAGTTCGAGAGCCGCAAGTAAAAATTTATACCGTTTCAAAAATAATGAAACAGGTTTTGAATATAAAGGAACTTTTGAAGTAAATTAATGAATATGTGAATAACATAATTATATATAAATATGAATAAATACATCTTATATCTACTACTTTGTGTTCAGAAAAGTTAAGTCCCAAGAAAATAAAAATTTGTAATGATTGTACTGAGCAACCGAGCATTTTTTCTTCAAGTAAAGAAACCAAATATTTTCTTCTGATTTCATTTATGCCTTTCCTTTTATAATTATTGTTGTTTTATTTTAGTAGAAGTAAAATGAATCGAAAGCATATTAATTAGCCTGCAGTTACATAAAAAATTTTATTTGAGTAAATTACAAATCATTATTTAAAAGAAAATTGAGTTTAAAAAAACAACTTTTAGAAAGGGTAAATTAAATGATACACGCCCACGTGCACTGCAAAAGCAAAACTGTTACTCGAGAAAAACTGTTTTTTAAGAAATAAGCTATTAACTTGTTTAGGCTTTTGCTTAAAAAGTAATTTTTTTCTCCGCACAATTAACATAAGAACCAACACACTGAGATCATTCGAATCTTTGGATCCAAACCTAAGAAACTGTTAAACATTTTTTCCCAAAACTTTGGAATAGCTACTTTTACTAATCCTAGTATGGAAGAATTCACCAAATAAAACAATTTTATTGCGATTTCAGTGATATTTGACTAATCAGTATCTCTCATGACCACCCTGATTCATATATTATTTATGCATTGGCAGCCAATGGAATCTACCAGCAGTTTTTAGTAATCATTACACTGCATATCATTGAAAATTCTGGAAACTATCGCTCCAATGGTCCTGATAATTTTGGACATAGATAACGAAGGTCATACGCATCATTGAAAATTCTTGAAACTATTTCTCGAATTGTCCTGATAATTTTGGACATAGATAACGAAGTTCGTGCTCATCATTGAAAATTCTCGAAACCACCTCTTGAATTGTTGCAATAATTTTGAACATACATAACCTATTGCTAATAAATCTAGTAGCTCATGACGGGCTATATAAACGCTTCCTAGAGCACATATTCCATCTGTCTACCAGCCGAAGTCTTTAACGTAACTGTTTTTCAAATACATGGCAAATCAACAATAATATAACAGAAAAAAATACCTGTCACTAATATAATGAATTTATTTCACAAATTCAGATGTGAGATGAACGCGTAACTCTTCATACTTCTATGGGCATGCACAGATGTTCGTTGTGGAGGACTTTTGCAACATAGCAAACGTCTACACAATAGTTTAGTTCCTAAGCTCTTGCCTAATATGTGTATGTACAGATCTATTATATTCTGAATGTTTTACATAATACAACTTTCCGTTGGGTTACCTAGCCTATGTACAGAAATTAAATCTGAAATAGAGTTTGAAATGGAGTCTGCAAGCAGAGGATATTTTAGAAAAAATAAACGTTTACGGGAGCAAAATTTCTCATTAATCAAATAGTGATCAAATATTGAATTATTGTTCAACTGTTCTTTTGGCTACTAAGCTTTCACGAAGGACTTGTCAGACGTCCATGAATGATTGAAAATTAGGAAGGCAAAAAATATCAAGAGATTAAAAGAAGTGTATTGCAGGTATCAGAGCCGGGACAGCTGCAGAGCGGCAATACTAAGGGGTGAAAAATTTTAGATATGCCAGACAGCAAAGTGATTCTAACCCAGTGCGCGGCAGATAGAAAGAAGGTCATCAAACAAAAAATCGAAAAGTACAAGAAGCTATCACAAGCTAAAGAGATTTCAACAATAGCAATATGCTGGCTTTGACAGAAACTTTGGAGAAGAGAGATGCTTGTGTTCTGTTGATTCCTCATTGCTTGATGCTAACGTTATTGATATAAAGATTTGATGATTAAAGTGAAAGATCTTTATATGGTATAACAGCATTTGAGAAAACGGGAATTAACATATTTACTAAAATTTAAATCGTTGTCAACCAAAGATTCTTCCCATGGCTCCAGATATTTTAGCATGCAGAACCATTGGTGAAATAAATTATAATCTCTGCCTAGAATGACCAAGGAATTATTACGAAATTAATTAAGCATATTATTGTAAATAGTTGGAGTTCTGCAGAACATTGATACAACCAAGTAAGCAGTCCTAACAAAGTAAGAGGCTTCATATTCACTCCCCCAAAAACAAAATCCTCCACAGATTTTGTAAATACTACACCTCGTAAAATTCTTCCACAGATTTAAAAGAGCTCTATATGGATAGCAAGGCGAAACAGATTTCTTCATCAGCTACGTCATTCAAGAGCTCAATAAAAGTAGTACCCTACAACGAATTGCAAATCTTGCTGGCAGATTACAACTGATGTGAACAATGGGATCACACAGGAATGTTTGAAGATACTGCCTGAAGTAAAATTAACTCGAGCGTAAAAAATATTAGGGAAAATAATTAAATATAAATATTTGCATTGCGTTTTAGATGAACGTCGTATTAGTATGTTCTGATGACCATTACCTGTTCAAAAAGTAAAATAACAACAATAGTAATTACGAGAAATGGAATTATTTGCAATTTTACGTCTTTGTTGCTCTGACGATAAGCCACGAGTGGACAGTTTGAAATCCATCAAATTTTTACATACATACTATCAGAAATTACATTAGCGATTAATGAAGAAACCTGGGACAGGATGATTCATATTTCTTACTTATGGCTAACTGGATAAAGGCGCTCAGCAGTGGTAGCTTGACTTAAGTTCAAATTCTGAGAAATGGACAAGATACGTGTGTGTTTTCATTAATTTATCCGTGCATTACGTGAAAGCATATTAATTTCTCTTATCAAATCTTTCATGAAAGCAACTTTTTCCTAAAGGACTCAGTTTTCACGTGTTTTGCTATAAACAAGTTCCAAAGCTATAGATTAGTACTTATTCTTGATTAATTCTAAAATTCAGTAATGTGCTAATTTATCTCAACAGTAATAGGCTGAAGACAAATAGTTCAACTCAATAACTTTTATTTTGTAATTAAGGCAAAAAATGTCGTTCAAATGTCAAAATCGCATCAATATTTCTGAATCATATTAATAGCCATTAATCTGACTGACTGACTGACGAGCGTTAGGCCGGAATACAGACCAGAGGTCCGCTTGTCCGGCTCGATCAGGATTAGCACTGAGGCACGTCACGTAGGTACATCTTAAGATAAAGCTGGATGGAGGTAGGAAGGAATGGGGGGCTAGCATCAAAGCCCAGAGAAAACGCGCAAGCAGGCATGGACAGACAAGATGCAATCATCAGCTGAAAAGTACATGTTATAATACAATAATGCAACAAATGACATATAAGAATGCAAAATACATATTACAATACATTTCAATAGGGAATAATACAATTAAATGAGCCATTAATCACGTTTGTTTTCTATTTTTATAGTGGTATACATGTGATGATTTCTTCTTCTTTTATTCTTCAAGGACATAATTATACTAGCAAAAGTTTCTTTTAGAAAATTGGTACGTATATTTAAAGGGATAATACTTAACTTAAAAGATAGTTTGGAAAATTTAAACATTAACTTTAAAGGTACAAAACAGCACACAAACTTAATGTTAAAAGCGGCTAAATAAAGTATAATTTTAATGTTACAGATTTTATATTACATAATTTTTGATTAAATTCAAGTTATGTCAGATAGAAATTACTATGCCCCGAAAGCAGCAGGTGTCAATGTAAATTCAAGTAAGTTTTATTTTTGGATATTTACAAGTATTTCAATACACACTTTTCAATACATTTTAATTTACTTTATTCGTTTAAATAAAGTAAGATAATCATTGATTTGAGGCATGATTTTATTTTCGCTTATGAATTTAATGACTTTGACTGATATGGACTGGTTTCCATGCAAATATTCACAAAGATTTTTGATCTTTCCTACACAGAAATTCTACCTATATTCTCTGATTTTTGTTTTGGTACCTGCTTATTGTTATTTATTCCATACTTAAAACTTCTGACCCCAATGAATAGAATTCTAAAGTAGATTTTAAAATTGGATCTAATCACAATAATAAGATCCATAATTAGCCCAAAGAGCCCTAGCCCAGAAGGGCTATTAATTTCGTTTTCGCATTTTGCGTTGGTTCACTATAAATGTCGGTTCACTATTCAAATTGTTATCACCAAATATTAGAACCCTGTGTTATATTTAAAGAAATTAAATAATGAAGACCCGTACGTCTAAACCCGGATTTGTAATTTGAAATTTTACTATCGATTTCATATTTTGTAACACATTCACGAATTTTTGATTAACAAACTCAAAGATTTCAAAGCGAGCAATGGCAACACTGTGTGTAAAAAAAATTCTCTCCAGTGCGCAAGTCTGTGTATCGGAAATTCTAAAGATATGTTCATTTTAAAATTATTTTGCGATACTGTTGTTGAATTGAATTTTATGATTTAAGTGCAAAGAATATGTAATATATAAAGGTAACACACAAAACGTTAAAAATACACCTCTTTGGTCGTAATTTAAAATCAAAGCTTTCAGATTTTATTTTATTTTTAAAAAATTTTCTTTAGATATAAGAAAACACTTTACAATCGATAACTTTTATCAAATACATTCAAAACATTTGAATAAATTTATACTTTCATGCAAAAATAAACATTTCTGTTTAGAAGATAACAATATTCAGTATTTAGAATGTAATATGACTATCCAGAATAATAAACTGCATATTGTTTTCGCTAAATATTTAAAGCAGCTTTTGCTTCTTACAATAATGATAACTTTTATCAATAACAAAGTATTATCTGATGATCAAATTTGAAACTATATTTAAATTAACAACGTAATTTCCCAATCCTACATCATAAATTTTTAAATACTTAAAAATTTAAGATTGCAATAAATTTTAAAATATCGGCTTAGATATTAATACTTTTAGCGAAATATTAAACTAAAGCATATATTAAACTTAACTATATATTAAACTAAAGTATAAAGAAATATTAAAACTAAAGTATTAAAAGTTTATGCTGCACTTTATAAATATGAAATAGTTTTGTAAAATATTCCATTTCTCAGTAAGATATTTATAAGAAACATATTTTAGATTTTCTGCTTGTAAATTTAGGTATTAATCAGTACAATGATTCACTTTACTATGCAAAACTTCGAACTGTATTTTTTATAACTCTTTGTATATCAGTTTCAAAACTTGTGAAACCTTTTGTAAAAGGAACTGTAAATAAAAGGAAGGATACATTTTTGTGTAAATAATAGTATAATAAAAATTGAATTATAAATAAATTGTAAATAAAATTCTAAATAATTGAATTGTAAATAAAATTGTAAGTAAATTGTTTGCAGTGTGAATTATAAATAAAGCCGTAAATTGTGAATTGTGAATTGTAAATAAGAGGAAGGATACATTATATAAAAAAGGAAGGATACATTTTTGTAAAAAGAAAAAAAAGAAATTTGCATTAAATGTAAGACGATATTATGATACAATATCATAATATAAGGATAAATGGGAATGAATGCACAGTATTAAAATATCTAAATACAAAGTAAGCAATATTACTAAAAATTATTAGTCGGAAAGCGAAAAACCGTAAGTCATCACTTCTAGATTGAAAGAAGACTCCAGACGAATACCCGAAAGGGGTGCGAACTGTTTCTAATGCTTCTGAAGTTAAATCGTTGGTAAAAAGAGAAAATCCGCAGACGCAAAAATTAAAGTATTTAAATACATAGGTAGAAACAACAAATAAAATAATAAAGCAAAATTTACATCTTAAAAAAGCTAAAAAAATCTAATGTTTACCAGCTTTTGACGAGACATGGGGCTCATAGCAGTACCATAAGCAGAACCATATAAGCGAGCTATTTAACAGGATATAAACTGAATTCCATTGTGATGCTTGGGTAATGCTTGATGCAATGTAATGCTTGATGAAACTTACGTAAATAACTGCAACAAAATTTGTCTATTTATTATCGAAAGCGAACCGATATTTACAAAATAAATTCCATTTCTTTATTTCAAAGCCTCTAAAACAATGAAACGTCATCATAACAAAGCAACAGTTCATACCTCGAAAAGTACCACTGCATTTCTTAGAAAAATAAAGACTGATACAGGTATTGCATATATACTTTTCCAGCGTGTACCTGCGAAATGTCCTTGAAGCCTTTCTAAGCGCAAACCCACCGCGATTGATTGACTCTGCAAAGTAGTGGAGGAGAAAGGGATACCAATATAGCTGGAAATTTTATGAAAAATCTTTCTATCATGGAAACCACGATGAAGATTTGTAATGCAGAAAAAAGAATATTAGATCGGACATTTAAAAAAAACATTCTTAACATTTCAATATTAATCAAACGACCGAAATCGCTTTAAAAATGTGTAAACACCTTCTGCATATACCGAAACACACAAGCATACTACAATAATTTAAAATATGTTTGGTTAACCTAGTTTAAATAAGGGCAAAAGATTTTATTGCTGTAATTTACTAGGTTTAAAGTATTAGTTAGCTTAGTCGTTATGGATTTCTCGATTAAGCCCCAAACCTAGGATCAAACTCTTTTAATAACACGGAGCATTAAACATCTTTTTTTCCGATACCTTTATTTTAGGAGACATTAGGATGACATTTATTAGATAGTAACGAAGGAAATGGCGCCAGGACCAGATGTTCACCGGTTGGACAGCTACGTAGCATCGCTAACTTCCCTCGAGAGACACCATTTTTTTCTTTTTATTGATTAATTAATCATAGATTTTTCTCATCCCAATTAGTCGCTCGATGATTCCTCCGCGCCTTAGGGTGGAGGAGTAAAATATGAACTCATTATGCATTCCAAAGAGCTTTGTGCGAAACAGATAAATCTCAGTTCCTTTTTTATAATTAACGCGCCTTAAATGAATTACTCGAATTGCCTACAGCACAGCTATTTCAACGAGTTTCAGGCTTGATACTAATACAGCATAAAGCGACGTGCTAAGAGAATAGTGTAATTTTCCGTTTCATACATTAAAGATTTATTTAAAGTAACATTCTCGCAAAGGTTATTTAACGTAAGAAAGCTGGTAAATTTTATATGATAAGTGCTGTGCACTTTAAACGTTACGAAGGATTTGATTTTATTTCGTTAAATAAGGATATCTTATTTATACACTTTTATATTTTATTAATTGTGTTTTGTTTTTATTTCAGCAACGTTGATATTGATATGTTATAATTTTAAACTAAAGCATATTTCCACTGACTGCGTTATGAATTATAAATAAAAATTGGCATTTATTTTGTTCTATAATTCATTGCTCAAAGATTAGATGCATTTCATTTACATACACTTGTATAGAAGTAACCTTTTCTATTCATACAACGGATGCACAGTTAGGATGCGTTTTGCCGCCATGAATAGTACGTTGTCCTTCAGATAATACTTAGGAATTTTTGGTGAGATAATAAACGAGAGTTACTTCAAGACGTAAGAGGTTATATTTATTTCAAATTATCTACCATTTTTACTTTTCTGTACGAAGTAAAGAAAGCACTGTAACAGCGAAAAATTTCGGGTATCGTATTTCAGCGAAATATCCATTTTGACAGCTATCAAATGCAATTTAACAATGTTTTTGAGTGACATCTGTATATATAGACAGAATAAACTACTCTTTTCCCCCAAAAAAAATTATAAAACTCATTAAAAATGGATTCAGAAGAGATTTTTTCATGGCGTCTGTACGTACGTACTGCTTATGTACGTATATCGGATAACTTAAAAACGAGTAGCCTCCGAACGTTGAAAATGTGTATATGTGACTGCTATAACATGTAGTTGTGCGCCTGTCTGTTTAGTTTAATCGGCCGCACCAAAAGTGTATACATACTCGCTCTGTTACTCGGCTAGGTGAGCTCAGGTTATTTTTATTCTTATATGTTGGTAAATTGTGCCGTTTCAGCTTTAAAAATGAGTTAATATGTTTCTTATGTTCTGGTTAAGGTTTTTATGCATTTAGTTAATCTGCATGTAATAGTTGTAGAGTTATCAACAATTTAAAATTCGGTTAAGAGCGGGTAAGCCTAACGGATCAGCCATATTTTTTTTACATTTGAAACTTAGCAGAATAGTGAATTAAGTCAGTTTCCGCACCTACAGTATCTTACAGAGCTATGCATTTATTTAACTGGTTTACATGCACATGACGGATAAAGGTTGCAGCAAGTGTTTTTCGAAAGTGCTAATAGTTACTTTCTCTTTTGCCAGGAAACGAAATCCGTGAACTGAAACCAATGATGCATTGAAGAGTTTCCCGTAAACTTAATAAAACAAGTAAAAACCTATCAGTAGTAATAATCTGCTGAAATTACTGTACACTTGTAAAAGAAATACAAACTATTTCAATATTTCAAAAGTTTATAAATTAAAAATAATTTTTATATTAGCTATTTACTGGATTTAGGCTAAAGAAATAGATTGTTTAATAAAGTTTAGTGATATAAAAGCTGCGAGGAAAGGAATAACCTTTTTGAGAAACATTAAAATATCACGTGATTCAAAAAATGCATAAGAGATATGAAAAGCTCTTTTCTGAAAACAATTTTTTAATTCCATGCTCCCCCCCCCAGTTTTAATTCGCTACTGTTTCAAGTAGGAAGTGAAATATTTTTAATGGTAGCTGACGAAAGTTATGAAAAATACCGCTAATACACAACGTTTATATTAATTACGAAATGCCAGATACCATATTTTTGATGCTAAGGTTCCTCCACATTGGAGGGTTAAGATCAAATATATAAAATCAAAATTGCACTCCAGATTTACAGATAAATATGATCAAATGAAGATTATTAAGCGAACATAATAAAGTAAGTTACTGTTAGTTTATAAGATTAGTTAGTTTAATACGTTTTTGCATTTTAGTTTAATCAAACGTATCAACAAAATAGTCTAAAATATAAATCACACTATTTGCCTTTATAGTTATCCTGAAAACTATACTTTTGGAAATATTTACTGAATGCTATTTAATAAAGAACATTATTATTTGTTGGTAATCATTAATGTTCAGCAAGCCCAGTTTTAAGGAGAAAAAAACTTATGTTTAAGAAGCGATTATTTAATTCATTATACATACCTTTATCTTAAAACAAAGAACTTGGCACTTTTAATAATGTGTTTCTTATATGTTATTAAACATGTGAGTTTCTTTATGCATATAATGTCATGACTTTTATAAAATCTGTGATGCATAATATCCCCACTTACTGTCATATATGAGAGATCAATTATCAAAACAATAGTCAATTTCTCATTTTTATATGTATACGAAATGTCATGTAAGTGTATGAGGTATTTCTCCCACCTTCTACGCACGCCTTCGTGGTGTAGTAGTCAGCACACTCGACGCGTAACCGAGACTTCCGAGGTTCGATTCCCGGCGAAGGCGTTGCTTATTTTTCATGTCTCCTGCTTCTAAATAACCTAATGACTCTACAAATGAAAGTGCATAAAAATTCTCAATTTCTTTTCCAAGGAAGACTAACATAATTGTGATCTGCCATGTTTTCTTGCAAAAAGAATGGAAATTTCTGAATTATTTGCGTTTTACTAACTACAGTCTTATACCAAATCACTCAGTTAAATCACTTGGAATACACTAAAACAAATTATAAGTAATTAGTTTTCGAAAATGAAATAATAAGGAATTAGAAAACTAAGAAGGGAAACACTTCCCGAAAACACTTCACTGAAAACAGCGTATTTAATAAATTTGTTTACCTGTTATTACTATAATTCATCTCTATTTATATTATGAAGAAAATAAATATCACAACACGAAAGTTTAGTTGAAATATATCTTCATTTCAGCAATTTATACATTTATTTGCTTTTTTGCCATCTAATATAATGTTTACCTACGAGAAAAACATTCCTTCCTCTATACTTATCAACAATGCTATATGTCACAATAATAGTTATGACCAAAAACAGAATAAAACCCCGCTTTCTTTTTATATAGTACATAAATCCCGAACATACATTACGACTAGAATCCCACAAGATGTCCTTAACATATTTCAAAACTTTATTACCTTTCCATCTTTCTGGGAGCTCGCTTTTCCAACAAAATATTTGCTGTTCTCACAGAAAGGCAAAGAAAAACACATACCTCGGCCACAGAAAATTCAACCAACTAAAATGGAAGACTAAGCAACAGTAGCAATTGATAGAGGACATTAGTCCTAACGATTTCATGGGGACTGATCATCAATTTAATGTTACTTCGGGCTATCTCCACCCAAGTCGTTACTTATTTATTTACTTGTTTAGTTTTACGCAGATCGTGGCAATTTACATTTGCCAAACGACTGGGAAAAGTCTCCGATGGTGCTTACAGAGAGAAAAGCGTATTGTTTCTTGGTGGAGAAAATAATAATAGTTTAAGGTCACAGAGGAAGAGATGATGGCTTAAGTACCGCTTAGAGTGGAACATAGGAAAAGAAGTAGAATAATGAGATGGATCATATTACTGATGTCGCATTATGATACTTTTTCACTTGAGGGTTTTTTGCTATTTTTTTCTTTTGCAATAGCTGTTTACATAGATGGCTAGACATTTATTTACATTTGAAGCGCTTTTCCTGAAATGCTACTGTCCCTCAAAGAGAAAGAAAAAGAAATATTCTGCTAAAAGAAGATATAAAATTACGCATTTTAACACCCTTAGCAACAGTTTCTTTTCTTTCAATATTATCCTTTTTCTAAAGATAGCAATTCCTTCAGTACTACAGACTCCTTGCTGCTATCAGTAGATATATTATATCCCAGCAAAAACATCGGATTTAATATGGCAAAAACATTTGCTCTCAGAAAATAAAAAATATTTTAAGATACTTAAAACAGGTAAAAATTCCGATGAAGAAAGAAACATTCCTTGAAGAATTCCTTGAAGATTCCTTGAAGAATGAAAAATAACATATACATATGTCCTTTACGACTTGTTGTGCGGCACCGCGCTCTTTCGATTAAATTCGTAATACTATTTTTACTATTTACTGAGGTGGATAATGATTATGTCCTCTGCTTTTTTGAGTCCGGAATTTTCGGGATGCGGATTCCCAATAACACTGTCACGCAAAGTAGCAATGTGTTCAACCGACCGGCTAAATTGAGAGCGTATTAATTTATGTTATAATAGATTGAATTATAACTTCATCGCAGGGATTACAAGCGTTTACTAGGAGAATGGAAAGGTAAGCGTTCATACAACAAGGATCAACATTACAACGAATATACAACTAAAGTTCATAACCAAAAGTTGGCAGATTGCCCCAAAACATAGATTACATCATTTAACGCTCTGAAAGGAGAACACAAGCTAATAAAGAAAAAGAAATCACATTAATCATTGCATCTCGGGACATTCGGAGGTATAAAATAACAACAATTTAATGTCTGCTTTTGCCATCACATTTCTTTTTCAATATGCGAATTGCTCTTTCATTAGATGCCCATTCACATGCAAAGGTTGAACGAAGCTTTCCAATATCCAAAGCATAATACTCGCGATTTTCTGAAATGAATCTTTACAATCAAAACTTGCTGTTCTTATCTGAACATTTACCAGTTGTATGAAACAATTATGTAATATATTTATCATTTTCTATAAAAATAAAGTACATTCTTTATGGAATATTAATTCCAGCACTTTTGTTGGGACACCTTATACGAATGTAATGCATGAATAGGAAAACATAACGGTTTTATCTGTTTGTTAGAGCAAAATAATTTTTTCAATACCGCATTAATTAATATCAACCATTCTTCTGCTAATATTTTCAGTGAAGAACTTCCATAACAACAATAAAATATTTATTTTTCAATATCTAATTAACTTATTGTAATTGTAATTTGTATGAAACTCATATTACCTGATATAATAATATTTAAACGATTTCCACATTGTACACCCTATGTACAATTGTTCTGGAAGCTTTGGATATGCAAGGTATACGTAGTTCGATCACATATTATCGTCCTGTTTCCCGAAAGTCCCTTAATCATGCGTCTGATCCATGCCGCAGTTATCCAGTGTTCTAATACGTGTAATAAAGTATTTCTCCTGCCTTCTTCGCTTGCCTTCGTGGCGTAGTGGTCAGCATACTCGACGGGTATTCGAGAGGTCCGTGGTTCGAGACCCGGCGACGGTATTGCTCATTTTTCATCTCTCCTGTTTCGAAATAAGATAATGTCTCTAAAAAGTTTCCAGCAAGTTCTTTATTAAATGTGCTGCTATATCATATAGTTGTATATGTCAGTAAGACTAATGGTACTTGATCGTTATTGGACGTTCCTAATAATATTTGCCGGCTGTTAACAACATCAGCTACACGGGTGTGCAAAACGTAAGCAAAATTTTTCGATTTGGTGCAATCCTTTACTTCGTACAAGGAAGTAATTAGGAAACATGAATTAATTGTACCGTATCTCTACAAAGTAAAGTTCGTGGCGTAGGTAGAAACGGTGAAGATGACAAAGGTGCAAAATGCTATTGTTTGAGAGAGAGAAATCTTTTTGCGTAAAAGTGTTAGATAACTGCTGTTTTCCTTTCTCCTTTCCCTCTCCTTCTCTTAACACCACTCGCCTTTTCTTGAAAATCTTTGGACCCTTTTCTCATTAAACATTTGCTCAATATGATTTTCAAAATGTTCCTAAAGCAAAATATAGCGTTGCCATTGCAAATATATATGCTGCGGTGTATTACTATTTCATGAGGGTGATAATGTTCACTAAACTATGGCATTAACAAATGCACGTTATTCCATTTAGCACAAATTTCGCGATTCAAATAAATAAGAATATCCTTCATTCTATCTTTTTCTGAAGGCATTTCCTCCACTGTATTAGCCGCATTTTGGAGTATTTTTTGTTGTGGCGGACTTGTTTGTTTGTCATCCGAGACATTTTTTTTTTGGAAAATACTCGTGAACCGATTTGTTCGTAATTCAAGATTCCACTATACTTCCCTAGCGTTTTTAGGAATCTTAAGAGTGCAAACAAGTATAAACATTTCAATGGATATTATTCAAATGTGACTAGGAGACATTTCAAATAGAACTGATCCGTTTGTACTTTCTGAAAAATGTTTCGCACACAGGAATATAAAAATAAGAGATGATCTTGCAATAACATAGTAAGTAAATGAAAAGTAAAATAGTTTTCACTAGAGTCTAGACCTTCCATTTTGCAGTATGTAAATCGATACAAAGCTTTTCTCTTGTTTTCTGTATATTTATTTCATTTTTTCATAAACGTCAGTTCTATTCGGATATTTCCATAGCTTTTTTTTTCTTTCGTTCTTAAATAGTATTTGTAATTTTTTATAATGCCTAGTTAAATATTTTATTTTCACAGGAAAAGTACACAAAATATTATAATAAGATAATTATTTTTATACTTAATTTAAAAGTTTATGTATTGCTGATAGCGTATTTGATGCTTTTGGAATTTCTTAAAATATTCAAGGGACTGGAAAATAAATTTTCCAGCATGAATTTATATTCGCATTATTTTGTTTGCAGATTAATAGATGCGTAGAAATAAAAATTAACTTGTTTGAATTTAATAAATAAAACTAGCAGCGCGTTTAAAATTGAAATCTTTAGATAAAATAAATGGCACAGAAATAAACTGTGGCATTAAAAAATTCAACGCTAACGGCTAGATCAACCAACGAAACATTCCCTAAAGTTGTACGTATTGATATAAATTAGAATAATTGGCAATAAATACGTAGCAAAGATATTAATTTATTTCGTGATTTATGATTTATGATTCATGATTATTTAATTTCGTGAAATTCCAGTGGAAAATCTCCCATCATATTGCTTTAAATATGAGCTTGCTCATGTACTAAAATGGAAGTTTATTATGAACTTGACATTATGTTCGAGAATTAATTTCGTAATACACATTCTCCATCAGATTTGTGTATTTTTACCATCCTGATAGATGATAAGACCAAATAAATTAAATTATTTAGTATCATCCAATCCAAAGGTTGTTTTGGTACAGTATTTTACAAAACATAATGGAACGTTTTATGTTTGATCATATTCATATGAATAACCTAATAAATTGCTGCCTTAGGCAATTTTAGTTGTTAAACAATTAATATACATAATGCAAACAAATTAGTTGAGCAAAATAAGGAAATGAATAAAGTATCTGTAAATAAAGATGAGCTTAATAAAGGTAAAACTAATTTATCATTTAGTAAGTATGGTGCCTTACGAAAAAAGTTCCAGCTTTAAATTTTTTTACAAAAGAAAACAAACAAAAAGCGAAAGCTAGAGACACAGATAAATAATGGCAGACAAAGCAGAAATTAATCGCAAACAAAATGAAAAAAATATCAAAGAAACACGACCTCGTTTTAGTTAAAAGCATGAGAGAGAGCTGTTTCAATAAATTAGTTAAAGAAGCAATATATCTCACTGTCAGTTACGATATGGAGGCCAGAACCGTTGCCATTCATCAAACAGAAATGCTAAAAGCAAAAATAAACCGACGAAAGCTGCTCTGCGTGCACAGAGGAACGCATGGGCTCCGAACATTTATTCTGGGAAGATAGAAAAGGGGAAGAAAAAGGGTTGGAATAAATCAAAGTTTAATTAGATATAAAGTGTGTTTACTGACCTATTTTTCTTTGTTTGGAGTTGATTATATTACTTTTAGAGACGGGGTATTATTAAAAATGAATATTAGATTTATTAGATTCAGCGGTTTCATTATTATGGAAGAGACTTTGCAGAAAAAAACTAGTTTTAAAAGAGTTGTTGGAGATACATAAAAGGTATATTGTAATATATATATATATTTGTTTTTATTCGCATGCGTAAGATTATGCATTTTTCTTTTAAAGCACTGTGGCTCTGAACAATATGGCTGTTCTAAAGGAACTAAAGGCACAGGAATTTCAAAAGGTCTACATAGTACAATGAATAATGCATATTGAAGCAAAAGAAATTTTTCACGGGTTGAGTTATTCAGTTGTTTCCAAAATATGATATTAACTCCTTTTATTATTGTCTTTATTTTGTTTTTTTTTTTCATTAAGGAATTTAGTCCGTTATGAAACTAAATCAGTTTTTAAATTTATTAAAATGAGGACAATAGAGCGGATTGAATGCATAAATTCATATTTGCGTATTAGTTGAATAATAGGAAATATGATGTGTAACAGAAGCAATTTAAGGATTACCAAAATTTAAAAAATACAACACCGTAACTATGACGTATATAATCATTCTATGCTTGTTTTTATTATTCAACGCGGCGAAGGAAAAAGCTGTCAAGTGACGCTTGGCCGTTGATTGGTCAGTGAAGGGAATCATATGTTAAAAATTCGCCTAGGGAGGGATGCCATCATGGATGACTTTCTAAAGAAAATGATTCATATCAACGTCACACATGGAGAAAATTAGAAACACGCCCAATCAACCAACCCATTCGCTAATTTGAACAATCAACTGAACTACCTTAAAGGCCACTAAGCGTCTGTCCTTTATCGCTGCGCACATTATTTTGGAACATGAAACGTTGTATTACGTTTATTTCGTAACAGAAAACATGAAAAATCAGCAGTACCCTTGCTGAAGTTCGAAATCTGAACTTTCCGGTACTAGTTGAATGTACTTCCAGTTACACCTCAAAGACATGCAGAAAATTCCTGACAACATTAGTTAACATATGTAAACAATTTTGTTTGCCACAGTGATTAACAGAGATAATTTTAAATAACTTAACCCTCCTGAATACGAAACTGACAATAAGACAGCTTTGACTCACATTTTTTTATATATTCCTTACTTTATTTCTTTAAAAATTGCACATGCAAGTAACATTTTGGTGGCAACATCTTTTTATTTGTAATGCTACATATTCTTTTGTCATGTCTTAATTATTTCTTTATAACCAAACTTGGCCGTAACATTTGGTGGAAAACTTTGAAAAGGGATACGTACAAGAATGTGAAAAAGGTATGACTAAAAATGCGTATTACAATACAAATAAAAGAATATTGCTTCCAGATATTATTGCCATAAACTAAGTTTTAAAGAAATAATATAGCAAATATAAAAGAAAGTGTATGGGAACACTAAACATTCCCTCTGGAATTCTAAAGATATGGTGTTTTTAAATATTTTATGATTTTGTTGTTTAATTTATGTGATGTAAGTGCGAAGAAAGTTATATTTAACAAATATAGTGACAAAGACAAAACGCGTAATGTAGACCATCTTATGAAGAAAACTGAACATTGATGTGACGAGCTGAAAAAAAGACTGAAACACTAACACTCTATCGGAAATTATAAAAATGCTCTGTTTCTAAAACATTTGCTGTTATGTTTTATGCGTTTTTTGCTGTTATGTAAGTGCGAAGAAACTAGTTTTTAATAATAAAGTTAAAAAAAAAGAAGAAAAGGTTGTATTAACAGGAGTGAGTTCAAGAGGAGACTAGAAAATTGCGAGCTCAGCGGGAGCATACGAAACTTTAATGAACTCTTTGGTGTGTCGGTTAAATCTGAATCCTTAAAGATTTTTTTCTTTTTCTTTTTTACCTGTTATAGTAGGCGTTACTTTCTCTGATTAGAAATCATCAATAGTTGCCCATCATGTTAGGGCCCAATCAATCTTGAGAATTCTTCTTCATTTTTTAATATCCTGATGGGGCCTTTACATCTTATATTTCGTTCACAGCTCCTATTTCACCTCCTTTATATTTCCCAGAAATCCATTCACAGTTTTACCAAAGGTCTTCCAGACCCGCTTAGCCTGCTTTTATTAATTTCATACTAAAACCTTTATTTTGCAAGAAATTTCTGTATATGGGGGTACAATTTGTTTCACTTTCGCTTCACTAAGCTTTGAATTCCTAAAATGTGTCAAATCTTCACAATTCTTTTTCACGATCTTGACATAATTTTGCTTTAAGCTTAATTTTTTATGTAGCGGTGGCAGTGGTATATCTTCTTAAAATTTACTAGTGAAACTTATATAACTTTATATTGCCAGGAAATAAAGCAGTCTAGCTTTCATAGGGTAGTATGACTTGTAAATCCTTTTTGTTATGCCAAAAACTTGGTTATGATCTTCAGATCGGTACAAATCTGAAAACTGTACTCATATCAGAGACAGACTTTTACACATGGTTTATATCTACTAGATTTACCAATAGTATTCACAGTAGTTAATTCTTTCGTACTGTTTAAAGATTTAGTTTAGGTAAATATGTAAACACAGTAGTTAATTCTTTCGTACTGTTTAAAGATTTAGTTTAGGTAAATATGTAAACAATCTCCAATTGATGGCTGGAATGTGTTGATTATCTTGCTTTGCCACAAAACCATCTATTTCTTTTTGCCTTTCTTCGGCTTTATTTTCTCTTCTATTTGTATTATATGAAACAGTCCACATTTATCGATGGAAAAGTCAAATAGTTTTGAATGCAATTTAAAATTAATCCATGAATAGCGTTCATAACAATAGGCGTCAAAATTCCAAGAAAGGGAACTTTAATTGATAAATTTTAGGAATTCCTCTCAATATTGGCTAAACAATACATCACAGTCAAATAATTTACGAATCATTTTGCACAGCCATTAGGATTTTTTGTTGTCGGGAAAGAGAAAAAATGAACGCCTTCGCCGGGGCTTGAACCACGGACCTCTCGAATACGCACCGAGTGTGATGACGACTACACCACGAAGGCATGCCAAGGAGGCGGGAGAAATGCCTTATAATATGACACTACTTACAGAGTAGGTTTTATTAGAATTTAAATTGTACCGTTACCTGTACATGAAATATGCCACAAAGTCTTTCTGAACAAATGCCTGTTTAAGTACTAACGCATTAAATCTGTGATTTCATATGGTACAACCTTACTCTATCTGTTCAAAATCACAAAACGGAAAATATATGCAACTGCAACCAAAGGAATTTATTTGAGGATTTCAAAATCACATGCATCATTGCCAACATACGTACTGATATTTAGGGCAGCATCTGATACCAAATAAAATAGACGCATAGGTTAGGATTTGTAACAATTGACGAAATTTCATCTACAAATAAAAGATGACGATTTTCTATTAGCATTGTTGTCTTAATACTCATGGAAAACTTAATTTTAAACAAACATTATATATCCACATGAAAACAGTCCTAACATCCATCTTAAAATATAAAACTTTCAGCAGTAAGATATCCTCAGACTGTTTTGTAGAATTTAAGAAAACCATTTTATGTAAGTAAGTATACATAAGAGTAGTTACTTTGTGTTACCATAGATTGTCTTGTCAAACTACAGTAGTCTTGATCTGAAGTTAAACATCCTGAAATGAAGCGTCTAGACATATAACTCATGCTTTGTTTAGATTTATGTTATTGCCTTCAAGGAACAAAATCTCCGAAATATCTCTTAGTTATATAAGTTATCTCTTAGTTATATAAGTTAAACACTTAAACCAGTTTTATTTTTACATTATTCATAAATCTCCCCGTGTTTCTGCATTTACTGTATAAAAATACCTGATTTGTCACAGTGTTGAAGTATATGCCTCACAGTATATATTTTTGAGTTTCATAGCTTTCTAAGGTAAAATATCATTTTCTTTCAACAAATTTGCTTCAGAAGGAAAGAAATATTCTTGCGTGTTTGTTTACGTTATTTTTCACGCATATGTAAACTTAATTACTCTGTGGGGATTAATATAATTCAAGTAACAGTTCGTTTATGTTTAAACAGCTTGCTTATCGTTCTTACTTTCAAATTGCACTTTCTTGCCAGAATGCAAACTGACGGGCGTCCAAGTATTCAAATGAGGTTGAAAGACGTTAATATTTAAATGAAGGTTTCGGAAGGAGAAATAGGGCGCCTTCTGTCTGCTTAAAGGCCACGTTGCTATCATTTATTCTTTTTTGATTCGATTTCTGTGGCGTTGAGCTATACGCCGACTTTTTCGAGTCAGAGCCAGCTTGCGCGATAGTTAACTTGTGAAGCCGTTACGCTGTATTTAACTTCAATTTTAAGTTACTCGTTACAGCAACTCGTTACCATGGACCTCTCGGTTACACGTCGAGCGTACTGACAACTACACCATGAAGGCATGCGAAGGAGGGGGGAGAAATATCTTATATACTCCCCCTTTTAAAGGGCGACTGGAGTTTTGGGGGACCCAATCGCCAAATCCCGGTGGTGGAGAATCATCATCCACCACCTTTTTAGTTCGAGCGCCAGTTGCAGAGAACATTAGGTTATTTTTTTGAAGAAAGCAGAATAATGAAAAATGAGCAACGTCTTCGCCGGGAATCGAACCACGGTCCTCTCGGTTACGCGTCGAGCGTGCTGACCACTACACCACGAATGCATGCGAAGAAGGCGGGAGAAGTACCTTATAATATATATATATATGTGTGTGTGTGTGTGTGTAAGATATAAGAAATAGGATAGCTGCTTTAAAAACAAATTGGCGATCTTAAAATTAATATTCTAAATTTGGTGATCTTGCCATAAATTCATCTGTTCTCCCGAATTTGAGATTTTCTACTTTACATAACGCTGCTTGAAAAGTACAAACCAAAACTAATACTAACCAATCATAGCTTGTCCCTTGAATCGCACATACTCTGGTTAAATACTCTGGCGACCTAATTACTTCACCCTTCTTCTGCTAGCTTCTACCTTGCTAATAACTCCTCGCTTTGCTTCCCCGTGTAAAATGCTGCGTCTTAATTTTAAGAATCAATGTGAATAGCAATTTATCAGCTTTCATTATGATTGGATAAATATCTATGGAGATGATTTCATATGTGTGAGAATAAAGACTGGAAATTCTTCATGTTTCGTTATCTTCATCTATAAGCCTTCACGCTCAGCTACGACGACTGCAAGCTAATTCCTCCTTCTATGCTCAGCGAAATCATCACACACACGCACATATATATATATATAGATATTGTTGCGTTATACGGGTTCGTGGATTTGAGAGTATCCGATGAAAACACGATGCAGAACAATAAAAAGCACAATTTATTTACAAGAATCACTATTTACAGCACAGTTCCAAAATTACCTTTAAAAGCGTCGAAAATCTACAATAAATACGCTGAAACAATCAGCAACACAGCTTCAGGCTGTAACTGTAAAGGTAGCTTCACGGCAACACTAAACTTATAATAAACACCGTGGAACAATCACCAATACACTGTCAAGCTATACTGTAAAGGTAGCTTCACGGCAAAGCACTATCTCGATCGCTTTCCGTTCACCAAAACTCTCGCGTAGCTTAGCACTCACAGTAAGCAGCTATTCTCACACTTCTCACAACTAATCACACTCTCGGAATCTCCCTGCTCTCAGAAACGCAAGGGTTTATATAGCTTTTCTTTAAGTTCCACACGTTTCGAGAAATATCTCGACAGGAAGTTATTCTAGAAGCTTCCCGATTGGACCATGGGATATCGCCTATTTGGTCGCCAAATGGGCGATAAAGTCACCAATCTGGCAACCCTACCATACACTATTTTATGGCAACCCTAGTGCTATGCCGGAAAGCTTACATACAGGCGCAACCGCCGAATTTTTCGCAACAATATTGACAATTACATTTTTTAGTACATGAAAATCATTTTTAAATTTATCTTTTCCTTTACATATTTTTTAATTCCAAATAAGTTTTGACGCAGATATTTCTTTTCATTTTACGATATTCTGCGAAATACACTTTTCTGTCAACCTTGGAAGGAATTTTATGTAAAACAAATAACATCACATAATGAATTGGAGAGAATATAAAGTTATATTATTTATTTTACAATTCGAGTACACAAGGGGAATTTAAAAAAATTAAAATTATTTTAAACGCATGTTAGTTGATTATACTTTGGGTTTCAATATGTTTCCATTAATTTTAAAAGATTCTACATGTAATTTGTTTTTTTTCCATTTAATTTCGCCTAGAGTCAACTCATGTATACTTGTTTAATAGAACCTCCATTAAATTTTGCCTAAATTCCGTTTTTCATTTTGCTATGATTGTATGATATTGTTTACCTACAATTATTTATCACAACTCTAGGATTTACAGTAAGAAGGTAAGCTCTGTTTAATAATTCCTGTCCACAGAAATGTTGCCGTCCACTATAAACAGTGGTTATGGTGAAGTTATTCAAAACTGCAATACGCTTGTAATCTGATTAGGGAAACTAGAAACACACAAGTTTTGGTTGGCCGCCAAAATATTTGTACATATTTACTAGTGATTCATTCTTTACCTTTTTCCCTACTGTTTTAAATTTGTTGCCGATATTTAAAATTCCCTTTTGTACTTGCTTCTTTATTGCTATATTCTTATTAACTGCAGAGTAAGTAGTTCGAACTTTATGGAAATGAATTTATATTTAAATTTTCTTGTTTGTTTGTTTCGAGGAAAGTTGTGAGCATTTTCAGTGTAATCATCTTCTACTGCTTTGTTTTGATCGGAATAAAGAATAAGAGATTTATTTTGGAAATGGCTCCTGATATTGATGGCTCAAAGTAATGTAACTACACTTTCAGATGAAAAATATTCGCATCAACAAATTGCAAAGCAAAGCAAATATCGAGATCATTGTATTTCAAAGAAAGATATTTTAAAAGATTTAATTTGAAAAGATAAAAGTGCCTAGCCAGAAACGAAAATGAAAATAATAGTCACAAAACCACTTCCTAATACTTTTCGAACTCGGTTAAATAACAAAAAAGTCTCATATCCTGAATGAAAGTCCACCGACTCAAAGATCTGTTCTATCGAAACTGGGAATGTCTTCTGGCTGTTTAAGTAAAATCATTCATAAAGATTTGAAGTTAAAGGTGTTTAAACCTAAAGTTCATTTGCTTTTGCCAAAGCGTATCGCAAAAGGAAAACAAATTATAGAAAGTTATATGAAAAGTATCTAGTTGCTGATCGATGGAAATTTCTAGTAAGATTCGATGAGGCATGTGTAAATTTGAGGACTGTAATAAAAAAGATCAATTTTCTATTCCTCAACTGACGAAAATGACGATAAGAAATGACTTCGTGTATGTACAAAAAATTTACAGTAGGATTTCTGATAGTTGCTGGATTCGGTTTCAACGGTAAATTAAAATTTAAAAATGTCTCAAGTAACCTGAAATGAATTCAGTATACCATCAACAAAATATGTTAAGACAACTTTTTGAAGAAACAATTCAAGTATTATACAGTGGAAAGGGTATCAATAATATTGAGCTGCAGCTTATTTAGCAAAAGTGAATTAGAAATAGTAATAAAATATTTTCTATTTGATGCAATATCTGTAAAATCAGACTTTTCTTCTAAGGGCTTTTGTACTTTCGGTTTGTTGAAAGAAGCTTTAGAAAAATGTAATCCAGGAAAGCAGAATGGACTAAAATGAACGACCCAAGAGGAGTGGAATAAAACTGATAAGGCAATGATGATAAGAAAAAGTTTACTTTCACGGCAAATTCTAGCTAGAGCTTTTTACAAGAATCAAGGCTATCAGATAGAAGCAAATCTTAGCAAGAAATGCAGTCTTTATGTATGAAAACCAATTATCAAAATTGTTTTTTCATAAAATGTGAATGAATGATCCTTTGTATATATGTATGCTTTATTTTACCTTTAGGTATTATATTTCGTTTACTAATTCTCTTATTTTTACAAGCCTCACGTAATTTGCGCAACGCGACAACTATTAAATTTTCTGAGCCAAAAAATATATTGCCTAGTGTACTAAGTTACTGTTCCTAATTGCATTTGCAAGGAATTTATTAACAAAAGTAACTTTAATATAATTTCTTTCTTCCACTAACTGCTAAAATATATGTTAATAAAAATACTCCTTTTTTTCCTTTTCCTCACCCCTCTCGAAAACATCATTTCCCTTAATTATTTTACGTTAACCGTGGTGATATCTTACACTTTGTAGGCAGTAACCTTGCCTACAAAGTGTTATAGTTTTAACTCTCTAATTAAACCTCTAGGTTCCCAATAGAAGCATCATGCCCTGTTATATGAGAGTTTTATTTTCAACTCTGCCGTAGAGTCTTCTAGTGTGTTTCGGAATGATAACTGATAGATCCTTCTGAAAGACGAGGTAGCGAATTCTTGCTGGGTCTTGAAGGAATAGATGACTGCAGAAGAAGGTTTTAATAACGTTTTTATTTTAACTAAACAAAAACGCACTCACTTGGCGCTCACAATTAACAATCACTTGTAGCTAAGCAATGTGAACAGAACATAAGATGTACAATCACAATAAAGTAAAGATTAGCTGCACGACTCGCTCCTTCTTTGTCTAAACCGCTACATCTACCTCACACAGCAAAGCCGAGCCTAGAATATCAATATAATTTAAAGAAAGTGGCTAACATCAACTATTCAACTAGAGGGTTACTAAATCAACCAAGCGGCAAAGGTTCAGAGCTAACTCTTAAAACTGCTGCTTAAATACTGTTTCCATCTCACTTAAATTTGCATATACGTCATTAAATTTACATTCTGGCAGGAAAACGAAATCGGAACGGAAAGGAAAGTTTCTTAAACTGAAAAGGATTGGTTAGAATAAAATAAGGTCTTTACAATATAAGAATATGCTTATGATTTCATAAGATTATTTTTTCTCGTGTTTTTGTAAGGATGTTTCTTTATTTTTTAAATTTTCGTAATAGTTCTGACTTTACACTTCATAAATAAAATTATTTTTTTATTTTAGGGCTAATTTGTGTCCTCCTCAGTAACGCCTTGTTTTAATGCAGTTTCCTTCATGAATTCTTTCCTTTATTTCTTAAAAGAATGGTGCTGCTTCCCTTGAGTAACTTACATTATTTTAAGTGTTGGAAGTATAATTTTGTAACTGAAGAAGAGGGATCACAATTAATTTATCAAACGTTTCTGGCTCATTCTTGTTAAAAATATTCGTGTACAGCCCTGAATTGTGCCAATCCCCATAATTTATATGAAATTCTTGCATTTGTAATTTCTATATTCTTATAGAATCAATAATGATCTGAAATATTTAAAAAGCCTTGCATATACATTATGCGAATGATTTACAAGACTTTTGTTCCTAAGCACATGTATCACATACACTGCGAAAAAAGAAAGGGGGAAGTTTTATATCTAATGTTGGGACGATTGACGAATTTCAAATTGCGTTCTTCATGTCTCGAAAGCGTGATTTAGGATTTATGTTATATTATATTCATATATAGCATTGTTCTAACATAAGTATTTTGACATACAATCTGACTTTTTCTGAAATGACATACCATTTGTTTCCATATTTGATTCGGCGACTCGAATTATGCCAAAGTACCAAGTTTGGGTAAAAATATCACGAATAGGTTTTAAAAAATTAGCTGTGAAAGTTTTATTAATCTTAAGTTCAATCGTAATTGAATCTGATATGCATTTATTAATCTCTCTTTTTTTATTAAATTTATTTGATTCTTCCTTTAACATTTCGAAATTTTGGTTCATTCCAAATAAAATTCGGCATTTTTATGATTTATTTTTAAAATTTGTATTTTTAAATAATCTTTACAAATTTTTTGCACAAAATTTTGAATTGTAATCTATACAATTTTTACCATCATCTTAAAAGAGATGTAATTCAAGTATACATGCAAAAAATTAGAGATTTTTATTCAAAATCTCCTAAGATATGCGAGAATTTAGATATTGGCGCTTTTTGAAATTTGGCTTATTTATTTGGAAGCGATTATAACATCAAATATGGTTTAGGCACTTTGTTAAAATTATTTGAAGGTAGAAAATGTGACTTTTTTTCCGCTCGTGCACAGTGTAAAAGAAAAAAGGAAAATAGGTTGCTATATATTAAGAAGTTCGCCAAATGAATTATTCTCGGTGTGAACTGAAAAATGCGCGAAGATAAATTTTTGAATTTCTCTGTACATTTCGCACCGCATTTTACAAAATTTAGTATTGACTCATAATTTGTGTCGTAAAATTGAAATATGGAAAAATATTGGCATGTCATTTTAGAAAAAGTCCAATTGTGTGTCAAAATACCTATATTAGAATACTGCTATATATAAATTTAATATATATCCTAAGTCGCCTTTCGAGACATGCAAAACGCAAGCTGAATTTCGTCAATCGCCCTAGTAGATTTTTTTTCTAGTCCAAAGGAGCAGTGCCCAGAAGGAGTACTCATTTCGTTTTCTCATTTTGCGTTGAAATGGCGGTTCACTTTTCAACTTGTTGCTACAAATATCAGCGCCCTGTATTACATTTAAAGAAAAAGAATCTGCATAAAGGTATGTAAAGTTTATCCTAATATTATTAACAGTTATTTTAATTTATGCTTCTTTCCTATCAATTCTAGTTTCAGCTTACAATTTCCTACCAGCATGTAATTTCAGAAACGCAGTAAATGCAAATGAGTAATTATTATTTAAGTCGATGTTTCACCGACTTCGAGAGAGAAAGTCTGATTTGCTGACTAGCGCACGTTTGCCTTTTGGCTGCGTCTTTATTAGATATTACTACGCTCGGCCATATTTTAGGCCCTTGCTTGGCTTCGCCGATTTAGTTAATATTTAGGGGCCAACTACTTAGAATCCTGATAGCTTCGGCTATATGTTCAGTTAGATTTAGTTAAGCTTAGTTAAGTTTAATTTCCTATTCATTTAAGCTCAAGCCCAAGTGGAGGCTTTGCTGTTTACTCCGAGTTGGGAGCTGATTGTATTTATTCTGAGAAATAAAGAGTAGTTAACCCTTTCTTAAGCATTACGTGTTTGTTCACACAGTTAAGCGATTATTCGCTTGTTAGTGTTTGTGGGTTCAAAGATTGAACATTGAATTAAATAAGTGAAATCCCACAGTATGTTTCTTGCATTGTGATAAAACAACGGTTTCTAAAACTTTCATGAATTTTTTTATTAACAAACTCAACGATTAAAAGCGAGCAATGGCAACACTGTACAGGAAAAAAAAAAACTTTTTTATCTCCATCGCGCAAGATTGTGTATCGGAAATTCGAAAGATACGTTCATTTCAAAATTATTTTGAGATATTGCCGTTGAACTGGATTTTATGGTTTAAATGCGAAACACATCATATTTAATAAATATAAGTAACACACAAAACGTTAAAAAAGCGCCACTTTTGGCGTAATATAAAATCTGAAAGCTTTCGTATTTTTTTATAACTTTTTAAAAATTTTTATTTATTTATTTATTTATTCATTCATTCATTTTTTTCATTATATTTTGCATTTTTTTTGAAGAATAATGTTCCAGTTTACTATTCTGTTGATTTAGGTATACGCGCTTAAAAAAACTATCACAATATAAAATGGACGTGAGCGTATAGGACATATATCATCTGATGCGATCAGATATAAAAATGTTACATAAGGTTGCTACATTTAACCCTTGATATGCATCATGTATCATCCCCACAGCTTTCTCAAGGATCATTAACTGAAACGCTCTAAGCTTAAGAATAATTTAGGAAACCCAAGAGAATATGGATCCCTAATTTGCGTTCCTCTCCACCTACCTATCCAGAACAAAGGAAAAACTAATTGCTCAGCTGTGATCAGTGAAAACAAGAGTAGTATTATATAAATGTTGAGCGTGGATTTAAAATTTGCCTTCAAAGCTTGCAGTAGCATTTATTAATGCGCTAAGTTTCTGAAGTAATGCAAATTACTGAGATGCGCTCAGTGTAAAGCGGAACCGCTTTCGTGTGATTTATGGCATATTCGAAGTCAACAATAGAGTAAGTAACATGATGGTAGAGTAGTATAGAAAGGAATAACGAGTTGTAAAGGTGTCTGTCCAAAACACCTGTATTCCACTAAGTAAGCAACTATGACGTTTAATGCAACCAAATAGCTAAATAATGCAATTTTATTATGGTTTGATAAATTTGTACCAGATTATTTATCTCTGTTAGTTACATAAAACACCCAATTAGTTGAAGCTTTACAAAAAAGTGCATAATTTTTAGAGCTATCTGTTTTGCATTTAATTATATTTAAGTGTTCCTCCATGTGGCTGAAATATACCTCTATCGACAACTTAATATTGTGCCAAATTTTGCGAGCTAAAAGTAAAGAATTTCTGCTTGTGTAATAACTTTCAATATTCATACTCTCCTAGAATTCTATACAAAGTTTAAATTGTCGACGTAACTCTAAGTTTCTTAAAAAAGCTTTTCCAGACTTAAAAAAAACAGAGGTTTTAAAAACAAAGTAATCAGAAGCGTATTCACGAATTATTTAAAAAATATTTTTCATGGATAAAAAACTTTTTTTCCTATTTTGTGTAAATACTTTTATTAGCTCTCAGCATTCGAAGCTCTGGGGACATACAGCATATAATTATCTTTACATTTATCTGTTGTAATGCAACAATCGTGCCTAATCTCTCGTTACAGTTTTACAACAATCGTCCTTAATCTGCAGTTACAACTTTACCGAAAATACATTGACTTATAAAACAGTATTTGGTTGATCAGAAATTGTGATTCAACAATACTTCCTGTTCTGTCGTTACTGCTTTACAACAATGGTCCCTAATCTGTTGTTATAGTTTTACAACAATGATCCCTGATCTGTTGTTTCAGCTTTACGGAAATACATTAACTTAAAATACTATTTGACTGCTCAGAAATATATTGACTTAAAATACTATTTGACTGCTCAGAAATATATTGACTCGAAGAAAAACTGTAGTTAACATAATATTCAAGTAGTAATGCATAATATAAGTGGATTGAAACTAAATTTCGCCAGCACGCATGTAGCCTTCAGTCTGAATTGACAGAGTCTGTTTTAATCCAGGTAAAATGTATTATGAAAGAATTTTATTATTTAATGGTTATATCATTCATATATTTTCTATATAGTTCACTGGTTCTTTTCATGGAAAATCTGAAAGTTAACATCATATAAAACACATATTTCAGAGAACTTTAAAATTTTTAAGTCACGGTACGCCTTTAGGATAGTTAGCGTTATTCAAGGGGGGCATCGAAATTTTGTTAGAGAAGTTAAATTTTTATTTACATCAATACTTCCTTTTCAGATTATATTTTGATGTACTGATTTATTGAATATAACTAATATTTGCTCGAGTAAAATAAATTTCCTATTTGAAATATGTATTTTATTATAATTTTAACTTTTAATAAAATTGTTAAAAGCAAAGCTAAAATTCTATTTTTGTTTAGTTTTGCATATTTACTGTGCAACTCCATAAAGAATTGCGCACTGTTCCCGTATACAATCCCAAGTCATTCCACATGAGGCAAATGTCTCTTTTTCTTTTGAAAGCGTTACTTGTTTGTCGTTCGAAAATGTTGTGTTAAAGTTACTTTGTTTATCATCATTCTTGTTTATTGCCAGCGTTTTAAGAAGTTGTCGCTATGTCATCTAATGTCTGACCTGTGTCTACTGATAAATGGTTGTCTGTCTACTAGAAATATGTTTTGACACTTACTACAGATAACGGTAATTAACATGTAGTTTTATGGTCGTTATCCTAGGTAGAAGAGTTTATTGATCACAGTAGCAAATAATACAGCATTTATATCTTTTATTCAAGTATCAAGAATTCTTCCTATATGCTATTGCCACGGAAATAAATTAAGATGCAAAAATAATACTCTCTATTAATAAATAATGAAGAATCTGTGTACGTGCGTGTATTCACTTTCCGCTCATTATGGAAAAACGGCAGCACTTAGAGACACCGAATTTTGAATACACGTAGTCATCCACCCGAAACCAAACACCTCGAAATCCAAATGTTGAATTTGTTTTGATTTATTTTATTTTTTGTAAGAATTTAAGAAACTTTAATGAAAAATTCAGAGCTATGCGTTGTTACTCACAAAAGCATAAGATATTTGTTTTTAAATTTAGTCGGAAAATTCAGCAATATAAGTAAGTCTGTTGCCATTCAGCAAAATGCAATTAATATTCTTTCGAATTTCATTAACAAACTCAGATATTTGAAAGACATGTCTTGCCACTCCCGGAATAACCACGTGACAGTGTGGCATCGTTGAGGAAAGAGAAAGATCCTAAATTTTTCCTTCAAATTTATTTTGTGATTAATTAACAAATCAAGCCATTAAAAGCAGCTAACTATATTTCATTTCAATTATTATTAATTACTATTCGGACTCGTGAAATCACATGTTCTAAAGTTTCAGCTTTATACCAAATTTGTATAAGAAGTCGTCAATTAACAGCGAAGAAAACACGAACTGATGGTGGTTTCACTGAATCATCAGCATATGACTCAGCTGTTCCTTAGAGACCATTCATATGATGGTCTAGTCGTCATTATTGTCATAGGCTTAAAAGTAAAAGTCATTAAGTCTGGTCGTAGCTGTGTAATAGGGGTAAAGCGGTAGCTAGTTAGGGAAGTTATAAGGTATTTCTCTCACCTTCCTCTCATGCTTTCGTGGTGTAGTGGTCTGCATGCTCGGCGTGTAACCGAGAGGTCCGGGGTCCCGGCGGAGGCGTTGCTCATTTTTCTCATTCTCCTGCTTCTAAATAACCTAATTCTTCTACATAGGCGCCCGAACTAAAACGGTGGTGGGCAATGATTCTCCACCACCGGGATTTGGCGATTGGGTACCCAAAACTTCAGTCGTCCTTTAAAAGGGGGATTATATAAGGTATTTCTTCCGTCTTCTTAGCATGCCTTTGTGGTGTAGTGGTCAGCACGCTCAACACGTTTTCAAGAAGTCCGTGGTTCGAGTCCCGGCGAGGGCATTGGTCATTTTTCATCTCTCCTGCTTCTAAAAAATAACCTAATGGCTCTACATGTTGTATTCCAACTTTAAAGAGCATATGCTTCCCTCCCCGCTCTTCTCTGCAGTTGCAATATTCAAATAATTATGAACATAATGATTAGACAGGGAAATATTCTTGTAGTAAAGTTTCAAGAAGTGATGATAGAAAAGATAAAATACAGTAACGGAAGAATATTTATGTTTTTGAAAAAAAAAATTTTTTTTGCCCCGAATGGTGGGCGCTATTTTGTCTTTTTTTTACATTGGCCACTCCTAAGGCGGAAGTGGTGGCCATTTTACTGTGGAGGTTCCTAATAGGCGGCCACCGTTACCTTCTGTAAAGGGGACGCGTTGTTACAACCATGCCTTCTCCGGAATTCGAACCCAGGCTATTCGGTATCGTAACCACTCCCATAACCACTAATCACTCGGCTCCCATAACCACTAACCATCTGGGTGGCTTAAAATATGTCATGCATGAACTTAAAGTTCTAGTTATTTATATATTAAATACGTTGTCAAAGCTTCTGTGTTAAAGGAATTCTCAAAATAGAATTGCATTTTACATTACATTGTATTAGGGGGAGTATATAAGGTATAAAAGGGGAAGTATATAAGGTATTTCTCCCACCTTCTTCTCATGCCTTCGTGGTGTAGTGGCCTGCATGCTTGACGCGTAACCGAGAGGTCCGTGGTTCCATTCCCGCTGAAGACGTTGCTCATTTTTCATGTCTCTTGCATCGAAATAACTTAATGTCTCTACAAAGTTGCTCATGCGTTAGTGTGCAGCTGGCGCAGCGTTGACAGAATATCAGTCCGTGTTTGTTTAGCTACCGAAACCGTTGACAGAATATCAGTCCGTGTTCGTTTTGGTCGATAGAACTCTTTCTTTGCTTACAAACTCGCTTTCTGAACAATACACACACAGAGAATTTCAGATTAATTTTCGAAATATCTTCCTATGCATTTTAGGCTAATGCTATACAACGATATCCCTTGTTATGAATAAATAAGGAATAAATTTTGCTCTTGAATTCGCAGCAAATCTTGAAAATAGTCGTTGAAGTCCTTGTTTACAAACCAAAAAAGTCATCATTCTACTTCATAACTTTCTGGTACCAAAACCTGATACAACGTCTTAATAGAGAATACGTTAAGTTAAAACACTTTTGCTACAGATTTCCTGTTTTCTTTATGAGTCTGGATAAAAAGAATTGGTTTTTCTAATTTTATTTTCTTTAACACATATAAGAATATTCAAATCTCAATGTGAATATTATATTACTGCTATCTTAATATATATTTCTGTTTAACTTCATAGCCTTTCGTAAGTTTGGAAGCACAAACTAAGTAAACGTTAGCAGATCGCTTAAGGAGTTATCCCTGAATTATGACAAAGTCTAGAGAAGGATGTAAAAAACCTTTATTAGCTCAAATTAATGTTCACAGATCGCACCGACTCATGATTACGAAAGTCAGCATGTTTGAATTTGTAGAGTCATTAGTTTATTTAGAAGCAAGAGACATGAAAAATGAGAAATGTCCTCACCGGGACTCGAACCTCAGACCTCTCGAATACGCGCCGAGTGGGCTGGCCATTATGCCACGAAGGTATGCTAAGAAGGCGGGAGAAATACCTTATAAGTTAACTCAAAAAATGGTAAAGAGTAACGTAAAATTAAACGGATTTAAGTTTAGCCTAACGGCTTCACAGCTTATTGAACGCGCAGGCTGGCTCTGAATTGTAAAAGGTGGCGTAAACAAGCCTAATGTAAAAAAGCTCTCAACAGCACAGAAATCGAAATGCTAGTAAATCAAAAGGTAGCAAGATGGCTTTCAGGCAGGCAGAACACGCTCTAAATTCACCTTCTAAAAATCTTCTCTGAAATACACACTTCTTTAAATCTCCATTTGAACATATGCGCCCTGTTTCGTTTACATTCTGGCAAGAAAGCGTGAGTTGAAAGCAAGAGCGACAGCAAAGGTTGCTCATAAAAGGTAAGTTTAATAATAATTTTTAGTAATATTTTTTAATTGTAATTTAGAAAAGGTTGCTAAATTTAATAAATTAAACAAATCTTCACAAAAGTTAATTTCGTATCACTTTTTTTCATAACAGCATTTCGAAAGGGAGTACTAATGCATATAACTGCAGAATAAAGCCATTAGATAAGTAAAAACTACTGTACTTGTGGCTCAAAGCTAAATGTAGGGCTTTCTTACCTAGTGGTTATTTTTGCTACGAAAGCGAAGTTTAACAGTTTTCAGTTTCTGGAAATATTCAATTTAATTTTTGAATGTCATTGAAAGAACTTTATGAGTAATATCACACCGGCTATTTCATTCTTTGAGAGTAATAAAATCTGTAAATAACATATGCATGACTTTACAGTTATTGCGAAACATCAGATACATTTTAGAGATGAAATACAGAAAAGCCCTAAACTTACATCTTTTTTATTCAATAGATGATAATTTTCTTTTGGCAGCTCATTTTAATAAGTTTTACTTGGAATTTATTATAAAAATATGAAATATTTATGTTGTCCTACATCTGTGATTAAAGAAGTTTTGCTGTATAAATTGATAAGAAAGCTTGAACACCGCTGAAAAGTTCTAACTGAATGGATGCAGTGTTCTGTATTTATACAACCTGCAGTGAAATGTCTATAAATAATTTTTCCTGGAAAGTCAAGCCAAATTCTGTTTCAAAGCAAAGCGTTTAGAGTTTACTTTTATTACATTTTTGTCTGTATAGCGAATATTTTTTTAACATTTTTGGTGGCTTCATTGACAGAAAGAAGAGCAGAATTGAACACATGGCATTTTTCTATACATACTAGTCTTCTATTACTGGAAGAAAAGTTTTCCGAGAAGTTTAAACTCCGTATTGGAAACATAAAACGCTGTTACACATCTTGTTATTGGTTTTTCGTCCTGCTTCTTTTTTGTGTCTTTCCATTAAATTCTCAAGGGATAAGTGGATACACAATTTTTTCGAACTATGTTTCTTTTGGTTTAAGGCGATATTAAATTGTAAAGAGCTCTTCTAAAATTTTTCGCGTTTCTTCTTTTACTGTATTAGTCAAATATAAAAGAACGCTTTCAATCACTTAGACTGAAAGTTTGCTGGAGATTATTTTGTGAAGATATATTCTTGAGTTTGCCAATAATGGAACTATAGTTTTAACTTCGAAGTTTTCTTAACCTATGATCTTCCCCTTTTCTCGAATAGGATATTCTATCCCTCCCCCCAAAAAAGATAAACACAGATACTTTATTTAGAAAGGAATTTATACCAAATGCTTAAATTTCTTGTATAAATGTAAATGAATATATTATTTTACATGGACAGAAATTCTTATCAAAAATCAGATTTGAGAAATATCGGTCTCAAGATTAAGATTACTTTTAAATTCTGAAATTTAAAACCTAAATTTTAAATCACAAAAACATAGGAGCTCCCAAAGATTCAGAAACATGATTTAGATTTAAATAAGTGCTGAAGTGGAAAATGAAGCATTTTTAGCTTTATAGCGATTACTTCTTTTTCATTTTCACTTCCCTCAATTTTTCACTTTGGTGCCATCTGTGATTATTAATTTGAGCTAATAAAGGATTAACTTTTGGTTAGGTTTAAAAATCAAATAAGGAATTTTTATTAGAAAACACGTGATATACATTACATTCATATGTATCTTAATACATACATAGATATGTTACCTACATATCTTAACATGTTCATTCACAAATGTTACTTGCGCATATTAACACGTACGCACACACGTGCGTTTATAAAAATACCAGTGAAACGTCTAAGGCGGCCCACATAATCCAACAATAACATACGCCTAATTTTTATGTGCTTCTTTGCCACTTATAGCGTTAACAAAAATTTTGCACAGTTTGCATTTCAGTAGTCTGCCTTCATAATTTCTCATTACTTGACCTGAAAAGACGGTCGCTAAGTAAAATTAATTCTCCTTACGTTTAAGAAGGCAAAATTCAAGAACCGTGTTGTATATCTTAATTTGTTTTCCTGCTTAATCTTAATTTGGTTTTGGTAAACACTTTTCTGTAACGTAAAACCTTAATTCTCAATTTCATTTTAGTAAATTTACTAATCTCACGCTCCATAATTTGCTTTAAAAATAAAAGTTGAAATATATTTATTTAAGTACCGTTTTAAAGAAATGCAAATTACTTTTTTCAGTTTGTTTAATTTTAGTATTGATTCAAGTTTAGCGGTAAATTTGTTTCAAAAAACATTTTATTGTATAAATGCTTGTTTTTAGTTTTGCATAATTCTTGTCGCATATTCCTTTTTGTTAATGCTATGGACAGATGTTTTGTTTCTAAAAAAATATTATTTGTCAGTGAACTATATTAACATACTATTTTAGTTGAAATTTAAATAAAAAAATCATATCAGTACATCACATGACTTCCTTGTACGGAATATTAAGTTATAAGCATTTTCCCTGCATATCATTTAGATTTATTTCCTGTAATTTCATTAGAAATATATTTCTCATTCAAATAATACACTTCTCACTTCGCTACAAGGAAAAGTACATAAAAACTCAAACTATCTACATTAAAAATTAAAAGGTATAGAAAAACATTAAAAACTAAATACAGATAAAACAACTGAAAAACAATTTTTACAATTAAAATTACGGTCTCTGCGGAAAAACAAGCAATTCGGCGAGAGCGCAAGAAGGCAGATTAGTAGCTGAAAGTTCACTTTTGTTCTCACTCGGCAAAAAGACACTGAAGGCGTAGAAACTGAATTTACTGTGGACTCTAGACTGAGTCAATATATGGGATAATTTAATAACTTAAATGATAGTTCAAGAACAGATTAAGCATGATTTAATTGGCAATAATAAAAGAAGACATTATATGGTTGTTGCGAAGCTTAATTCTCTAGATTGGGCACAAGTCCACTTTTCTGATAAGTTTCAAATGTAAACAAATATGGATGCTATAGTAAATAATTTAGGGTTAGCCGCACTTAAGTAACGTTTAAATTGTGAATAATTCTACAACTATTGCGTGGAAGTTAACTAAAGCCATAAAAACCTTAACCGGAAGATAAGAACAACATAATTCAATCATTTTTAAAGCAAAAAAGGCACAATTTAACAACATATAAGAATAAAAACAAACTAAGATCAATGAATCGAGTGACAGAGTGGGTGCATATATATATATATAT